>JABXWE010001335.1:0-70923 GCA_014611495.1 Limonius californicus | reverse complement strand
CAACACTGCCTGCTTTCAAAAAACATAACCTCCATCAAGAAAAACTAGCATAACCTAACTTAATTAATTGACAAATTTCAATGATACCACACATTCCCCCAGATTTCCATAGCCTGTTGGATGGCAAATCAATCGTGAATAGATTATAGAAAACAAACTTTTGCAGAATTAGTTTATTTTAATTATTATTTAAATACAGAAAAGATTTATTTTAATCAGGGAGGGGGTGCACCCGTGTCCACTTACTCAAAAACCGTCACTGCTGTTAAAGTTCTCATAAATTAACGCCCACTATTGAATACCGCTGGTTTTAATGAGTAAGAAGTAATATCGTTGTTTGTTGCCGGCCTTGGTGGTCTAGTGGTTAGCGCATTTGCCTTTAGATCCGAGGGACGCGGGATCGAACCTGGCCAAGGTAGGCGAGATTTTTCTAGCGGGGAAAAATCTGAAAATGCGCCTTCTGTCGGATAAGAAGTAAAGCCGTAGGTCCCGTGCCACTGCGATGTGTGACACGTTAAAAATCACTACTGGTGTTGAAATCACCCCAGATAGTTAAAATTCTTAGTTAGGGTGTACAATGGGCCATACGGCCTAAGTGCATAGAGATGCTTGGAAAACCGCGTCCTAGTTCTCGCTCTTTCAAAGCAAGCAAGCAATATCGTTGTTTTCTGGTTTCCATGGAAACAGTTCGCAGTGTGAATTTGAAACGTACGTTACTACCATAGTTTCTAACAAATACTAATTAATTTTAACTTGCTGTAACTTTCTCATTATTCGGCTTTGGTCAAAAGTTTACATAGAAAAAAAACTTTATTCTGGTCCCCTCTAGCTACCCTTTCAGTCTCCTCCGTACGTTATGAATCACCTTGTCTATGCTCATAAACTCTGAAAACGTTCTACAGGGTGAGTCAATAGGGCGTAATTCTTCCATAACTTCTGACATGTTAAAGCTACGGCTGCGATTCAAGTTTTGGGTGATTTAAATGATGGAAATACATATTTTAAAATTAGTTTCGATTATACAGGGTGTTCCATTTTAGAGGTACATGACGCATCGCAATTCTTTTAAATAGAAATACCCTTTTTTTCTTCTGTATTTTGAAGCATTTTTAGTGACCTATACAGTGGTGTAATATTTTTGGAATTCGTTGGTGGAAAAATTAAATAAAAAATATTTTTTGAAAAAATCAGTGTTGGCAGACCAAATTTTGAAAGCTCAGTATGCGTTGATCTTTCGAGATTTAATAATGGGCTTTTGCATAGGGGCTGAATAGGCCATGTTTTAACTCTTGCCTTTTGCAGAATTCGATTAACTTATATAGGGCGTAGTTTAGAAAGCCACAAACTCAAGACACTTTAAAAGAGCCAAAACTCTGTTTTTTCAAATGGAACCACCAATAAAAAAGTCCATAGAGGTGTGTATTTTATTTTTCTCTACAACTTTTGTAAAACATGTCATACCTACACCTAAAATCACCCAATTTTGAGGTACGGACATTTTTTTAAAATTTAGTTGCTACGCACTACAATAATCAAGTTACCTGCATGGAAACATTCGCGGTGGAATTCATGCCAAACGTCAAAGCGTGTCAAAGTAATTAATGTCAAAGTTTGGTTGCCACAAAGTTAATTAGTGGTAGGAAGAATGAACTTGTCTAAGGAGGAGAAGACATGATCTACGCCCTGAGTGAAAGTGATAGATACTACCTGTTGGCTGCAAGAATATACGCCCAAAAATATCCAAACAGAAACCACCCGCAAGAGACATCCTTTCAAAGATTGAAGGATAGGTTTGAAGAAACTGGTAGCATTTCGTACAAGCTACGGAATCGTCGAAAGAGGGCCACGCATGAAGATAATGAGTTTACTGTTTTACTGGAATTGCTTGAGGATCCGCATAAAAGCACTTGACAAATTAGTAGGGAAGTAAATGTCATTCAGACGTCTGTGAGCAGAATTATTCGGCGACACAAATTTCACGCTTATCATCTGCAACTTCGGCAGGAATTAAACGAAATTGATTTTCAAAGAAGACTAGACTTTTGCCTGTGGGCAAATGAGCGAATACAGGAGACTCCTTTGTTTTTCGAATAGGTGCTGTTATCTGATGAAGCCACGTTTCACCGCAGTGGCAATGTGAATCGACATAATTTTCATTATTATGCAACCGAAAATCCCCATTTTACCCGAACTGTGGACCACCAGCACAGGTGGTCTCTCAATATCTGGGGGGGCATTGTTGGGGATATGTTCTGGGACCGTATTTCTTTGAAGGACGTGTGAATGGAAATACTTATCTTCATTTTTTGGAACACGCCCTTGAAAATTATCTGGATGATTTACCCTTAGATATTGTACGAAGACTATGGGTTCAACATGACGGCGCTCCTCCACATTACAGCGGTCGAGTTCAGCACTACCTTAACAACACTTTTCCTAATCGGTGGATAGGTAGAGGGGGTCCAGTTAATTGGCCAGCTAGATCACCTGATCTCACGAATTTGGAGTTTTATTTATGGGGTTTTGTCAAAGATCAAGTACCTATATCAAATTCCACCTACCACAAGAGACGATATGAAGCAAAGAATACGGAATGTTTTTCGAAGTATCCTGCCCCATACACTAAGAAGTGTCGGGAATTCATTCAGAGAAAGAATCCAGTTGTGCATGGAACAAAACGGGGGACATTTTGAACATCTCTTATGAACTTTTAGTTAGTGTTATCGTTTGTGTGTTCTACGTTTATTATGTTAATTCTTTGAAACATTGTCGCTTCCCAAAAAGCAGTTTCTGTCACTTTCATCCAGGGTGTATACCATTTTTATTTCCTCAAGAAACGTCATTCTCCTTACCACTAATTAACTTTGTGGCAACCAAACCTTGACATTAGTTACTTTGACACGTTTTGACGCTTGGCATGAATTCGTTTCCGACCCACCGCGACTGTTTCCATTCAGGTAACTTGACCAAAAGTATGGAGCACGATTTTTATGGGCTGCAAAAACAGATGTGGAGATTTATTAGAAATCAGAGAACAGAAACAAAAGAGCTAGTGGAGACAACACAAATATCACAAGATGAGTGGGTTGACTATTTTACAAAATTATTCAGAAAAGACAACGAATCAATCGAGATCAGACCAGATGTGGAAAACGACATAGGTACGGAAATTACAAAGGAAGAAGTGGAACAGGCAATAAAAAAGTTAAAAAATAGGAAATCAGCCGGAATGGATCAGATTCCAAATGAGTTACTGAAATATGGAGGACACAACGTAATACACCAACTTACCAAGTTACTACAAAAAATATTCAGCGAAACAAAAATCCCAGCAGAATGGAGAACAAACACCTTAATCACTCTATTCAAAAAAGGAGACAAAAAACGACCCGAGAACTACCGAGGTATCAATTTGCTTAATACATCATTGAAATTGACAACCAGGATAATTACTAACCGAATAACCGCAATTACAACCTTGGCTGAAGAGCAGCAAGGATTCAGAAGCGGGAGATCTTGTGTAGATGCCGTATTTATAATAAGGCAAGTGGTAGAAAAAGCTGTAGAATATAATGTACCCGCATATCTATGTTTTATCGATCTACAAAAGGCTTTCGATAGGATTCAGCTTCATGACATATTACAAATATTATATAGAAGACATATACCCACCAATTTAATTAATGTTATTAAAGATATATATACTGATAACAAAATAAAAATTAAAATAAATGGCTCCCTCAGCGAGGCAATAGTTGTCGAGAAAGGGGTAAGACAAGGTGACTCGCTCAGCCCTCTCCTATTTAATCTTATTTCTAATCTAATTTATTTTATTCCATTATAAATGCTGCTGGTATAAATTCAATGGTAGTATATAAAAGCAACTGTGTTGACTGTTTATTAGCAAGACGCAACTTCTTGAAGACTTTAGGACTGTCTCTTATTGACCAGTATTTAAAATTTTGACAGAACATACCGACATTACGACGTGGAATTAAAAGGAAAATTGAGAGCATTACCGGGAAAAAACAACGCCTGGACGGAGATGATGAATGAATACCATATTTATTAAACTGTAGAATCGATTTTTTTTTTTTGCATAAATAAATAATAGTTAGTTATCCTTATGAAAAATGTCATATTTTTAATTTTTCATTTTATCAAAATAAATTTACCACTAGTAGTTTTAGTGTCTCATTTTTTACATAAAACACATCTAAATATATCCAAAAGTTCTGAAATCAAAATCATTTAAGGATATTTTCATTTTAAAAACAGTTTTTCAAATGGGGTATCAGATACCCCAGTGTACCAAACTTGTCAAAAAATATAAGTGTACCAACGCCGGGTTAAGATATTAATTTTGATTGCCTTCTCAGCCTCATCGTTTACGGTTTGTATAATTTTCTCCCACACTTTTATTGCTTTTAAGTACTTTTATTATCTGCTTCACCTATTTTTATCTATAGTGGATACTGCTTATGATTTCCTGTTCACTCTTATTATCTCGATGTTCGTCCACTTCATAGATTCACATTTTTTTCTGAAAATATTGCGCCCACCTTTCCTTCCAAGAAGTTCAGTTCCTTGTCTTTCAGGGACAATGTTTGTTTTCTTGCACACTCTAGTATATTAGATTTTTCCCATAATTGCAATCACTGGTAATCTGTGGATCCAATTACACTAGAATTCCTGCACGTATAAAAACATGTTTTTTATTTGGCGGCATACTGATTACTTGTAGGTTCTTCACTTGTTGCTTCGTTCTTCTCCCGCCATGAATTTAGACTTGTTATATTTCTAATTTTACTTTATTTGCTTGCTCTTCTAGTTTTATTATTACGCTAATGAGTTCCTCCCTAGTTCTAGCTAAGAGCTTCTGAAAGTGCTCCTGTTCATTTTAATTTTGCTTTGTTTGAATATAATTTCAAAAGTGATGTTAGAGATTGTTGTCGAAATGAGGGTCTCCCTACTTTAATCCCATATTACTTGTAAACTCTTTAGGTATCTTACCATTAATAATTATTTTGTTGCTAGTGTTTCATCCTTATTAGCTCTACCATTTCTCTTGGTTACTCTAACTCTAGCAATGTTCTGTATATTTCTTCTCTTAGAAATTTTCCTTATGCTTGTCTAAAATCTAAAAATATTGGGTGACATTTTTCTATTTGAATGAAAATATAATCGATATTCAAACTTTTTTTCATTCATACATACTACTCCCCTCCCCCACTAACCGCTTTTGCATTATTTCATAGAGGTGTGGGCGTCCTTTACATACTAAACATTCATACAGCATGCACCTTAAACTTAACTAAGTGAAATACGGTTGCCTCAGCAGGGATCCGAACACCCCGCCGATCAGCCGTATTTCACTGTGACCTGAGTAGCAGCGCACTGCTTTATCCGGGTTCCCACCGTTTCTAAACTGGCTTAAAACTTTGGTATTTTCGTTTCGAAAAAATTATGTAGTCTCTGGTTAGTAATTCTTGCTAAATTTTTATACAACACATTCGGTAGGGGCAGTAATTTTCCATTTTATTGTTGCTTTCCTTTTTTTATATCGGTGTATAACTGCTAGTGGCCATTCAGTTGGCATTACATTGCTTTGCCAAACTCTTGCTGTGAGTTGATAGATTCGTTTTGTCAAAGATGTTCTTCCATATTTGTGGAAACGTCCTAAACTATATTGTCAGAACTAGGGCTTCTACATTTTTTCATTTCGTTTATTGGCTTTCTTACTTCAGTTATTGTAGTAGGTTCTTCAATATTCCCATCTGCTTGTTAACCTAGTTTTTCTCAAGTTTATTCTTGCCCATCTATATTACATATAACCTGAAGTGGTTTTCACACATTTTCATCATTTTTTACCTCTGCTGTCAGGTTTTCTTCCTCGTTTCTGAATATTGTTGTCCTGGTCTGATGACCTATCTCTTTTAGTTTCGATTGTTCATAACTTTCTTCTATTTCTCCGAAATTGTTTTTATGTCTAGTTTTCTATGTGCTTTACAGTCTTTTCTACTGATATTAATTCTTTTTCTCTAGTATTGTCTCTTGGTAATTCGCTGAAGAAAAATTGTTTACTTCTTAAGTTTATAGAAATTTTATATTGCATCTCCCTCTTGGAACATGTTGTTTCATTTTTGCTCTTACCAAAGGACTAGAATATTACACAAAAGGAAAACAGAATCGGGAAGATTCAAGAAGAGGTTGAAGAACCGGTCTAAGACTTAGCAGTGTATTTAGGAGCTCAATTTTCTCATGAATTAAAGGTGACTTGTTTCTAAATATTTCTAAATTTGAAAAACTTCCAAACAACAATTCGATGAAAACGTAAGTGCCGGGCTCTTAATATGCTATCTGGGTCCTTTTTTTAATATGTAATGTGTTACTTTTGATTATGAATTATCTCTATTGCTCCTACAGCCATTCATCTGTACGATACTCTGTGCATTATAGGAAACATCCAAAGGCAATTGAAGATGGTTGCTTGACAGTACTAGTATTTAAGATATATTAAGATACATAACAGTGATATATAAAAACACCCAAATATATTTTTGTTATGAATTCCATCTCTACAAGCACTTCGTGAAGATGTTCACCAATGTTTCAGGAAAGGATGTAAATTTTATTTGCAAAAGGTATACAAAAGTATTTTAAACCGTCGGATGAGATCTGCAGTACCATAGTTTTGGACCGTCTAGATCTTACAAGTTCTAGCGAAGGAAATAGTAGTGACTATTCTGAAAACTGTAAGTAGGCCTTCGAATTTTTATAGGTATTTATTTATGTTTAGTAAAATATATAAGTTTAGGTTGCGTTAGTGTAAAAGGTTAGAGAAAACTCAAACCAAAAATGTTTTGGAATCACTATACGCAATTACATTTAAGTATTTTTTATGTATAATAGCGTTTGTAAAATACTGGTACTCTTTATTGACCTTATTGACCTTGTAGGTAGGGCTTTAAAAGAAAATATGAATTTTGAGAGGGGGAAATACGGGTCTAATGTGGTTGTTGTTACTATTGATTTGAACGATTTGTAATCCCAAGGAAGCGCTTGTACTTTGATAGCAACTCAATTTGTTGGAAAACTGTATTCATCTTGAAAACCAACAGATGTAATGACTTACCACCAGTGCTGGTTTTGTTTATTTTTACACTTCAAATATGATTTTTGAAGAAACAATTACACGAACTTGTGTATTTAAAAAATAAATGGGAATTTCTCAAAAAGATTAAGGGAACAAGAAGCAACATATACGCAGAAACACCAATTTCACATCTCATACTCTATAATTTGCTAAAGAAAATGTACAACGGATCTATGGCAGTACGAACGATATACTTATAAAAGAATTGTAAAACATTCAAATGATCTATATCTGTTAGGTTTATTATTTACAAGTCAGAAAGGATAGGGACCGCGGTGGTGGAGTGCGAGAACGCATTGGCCACTCGAGGTCACAGTAAATGCAGTTGCTCCGGTGGGGCGATCGAATCCCGACTGGGGCGACCGCATTTGCTTAGTTAAGTTTAGGGTGCATGTTGCATGAATGTTTAGTATGTAAGGGACTCCCGCACCCCCCTGAAGTAATGCGAAAGCGGTTCCGGGGGGCGAACGGTAGTATGAATGTGGAAAAAAAAAGTCAGAAAGGATGTATTCGTTTTGATGTAGCGAATTCAACTACTGTCGCCCCTTAGGAGAAACTAACAAGGCAGCAACAACCCATTCCACAGTGAGTACAAATTTTAAACATTTCCTTCAGTATCTATATTTTTTATTAAAAATTCAACGCATTTAAAAATGTAAATGATTTCCTTTTCTTTGAGGCTCTCGCGCTTTCTCGAACTATCAATATTACAATTTACTTTCGGTTTAGACCGCGTCGTCATTTGGGAACCACGCCCAGTATTATCAGGTAAGGCCCGACCTGTAGCTTGTCTGCTTTACAAGCATTTGCTCTAGAAGTTTGAGCAATATTTGTTCGTAGGCCTTGCCTGCCTAAACAGGGCCGTGTACTTATATTCTTCAAACCTTGGGGCGGACAAGGATTTGATCTTGATGTATCTTGTTTTCCAGGACAATAATACTTAATCGGCTTATGCGCATTTAGTGGCAACACAGAATCGTACATAAGGGATTTCTGTGACTTTGTCAACAAGATCAAAAGTTTACGGCTGTGTGAAAGAGATATTTTAGTCAGTTGCGACGTTGTGTCCCTTTTCACAAAAGTACCGGTAGATGGTGTGTTAGAGATCCTAAGAGATAAACTACCTACAGATCTAAACCAATTAGTCGAAATATGTTTGAAAAACACCTTTTTCAGTTGGAATGGCAACTTGTATGAACAGATTGAAGGAGCGGCTATGGGTTCACCGCTATCACCTGTTATTGCAAACATATACATCGAAGACTTTGAAACCAAGCTTTGGCAGCAGCTGATCTTAAACCTAAATCCGGGTTCAGATATGTAGACGATACGTTTGTCATTTGATCTCACGGACGCCAAACACTAGAACAATTTCTAGTACACCTAAACTCAATTCATGATCAAATCCAATTCACAGTGGAAGTAGAGGAAAATGGCAGTATTCCATTCTTAGACGTACATGTTACACGTAAACCAGATGGCAGCTTGGGGCACGCAGTTTACAGAAAGAAAACACGTACAGACTGGTATTTAAATGCAAATTCGCATCATCACCCGATGCAGAAAGCAACTGTGCTAAAAACTCTAACAACTAGAGCAGTTCGAAACTCAGATGCAGAACACCTACAACAAGAGCAAACTCATCTCTTGATGTCATTGCAACAGAATGGTTATACAGCCACAGAAATTCAGAGAGCAATCCGCAATGCGGAACAGCACAAGGCTAAGGAGGAACTGGCACCTCCGGAAGGCTTAGCTTTTCTACCTTACAGTAAAGGCACTACTGCTAAGATTGGGCATGTTCTTAGAAGGTACAGCATAAAAACAGTCTTTAGGACTAATGAAACTGTTGTTACAGTATTTGTTGTCTAAATTAAACAATATAAAGACGGTACCGTACTAAGGGACTTGGCTGGCCGGACGCTCGGAATAGCGGACGTATCGGGTAGAGCTCAGCAAAGAAAGTTTAAAAATCGCGGCAAATAAGATTATTCAATTTCTTTAATGGATATGTGAAATTTCGGGGCAAGCAATTACGTGCAAATGTGAATATATAATAATAATAATACGAATCGAGGATGGAAGATAGGAGGAATACATACACCACCCGGCGATCTACCAAAGGTGGAGGAATAGCGACCGACGGAGAACACAACAACACTGAGGGAGCTGCAGGACAAAGAGAGAGCTAAAAAAAAAGCTAAGTGATTCATAGCTTAAATAGCCTTTTGTAGTTTTGTGTAGTCCTTGCAGCCGGTAGCGGCATTGGTAGTCTAATAGGAAAGTTACTTACCTAATTAATTAGTAGTATTTAGTTTATTTTGATTACTCTCAAATTGAAATTTTGAAACGTAGATATTTCTTTGGAACGATGGTACCAGGTCCACAAAACTGTCATTTTAGTTAAAAAAATAATAATAAAAGGATACTATTGGTACACAAATTCTAGGTGTAGCCACTTTGCATGTAAGCGTGTTGCTACGATATGTGTTAGATCGTTTATGCGATGGGAGCCGGACATGTATTTAATGTATTAAGCGGCTCACGGCATCAATAAGTAAACGCTGGGCACATATTCTAAGAGGACCGGACGGCCACCCTCAACAGCCGGAGTATGCCATGTGGGCGGAGGAGATGCAGATCGAAGAACCCTGCTACGCGTGGAGTACATCATTGGGGGGGATACGCAGGGCGCCGGCATGCCTGAGGAGACATGGGAGGACTGTACACGACGAGGGGAGGATGTCCGAAGAGGGGTGGGAGGGGTGTGTGCGTTGGTTGTGGAGTCCGCTCAGGAGTCGACTGAAGAGAACCGCGATGGCGAGGAGGAGGTGGCGGCGAGAGGGCGAGTAGGGGGAGGGCAGAGGAGAGGGGGAGTGGGCAGGAAAACGATGACTATCTGGCTATCAACGGCAGAGGGGAGGGTTGGGGATACTAAAGAACTACAATCCAGAATCGACCTTCCAACTAAGTAGTAAAACAATGGTATTCAGTGCGGCAAATATTTAGTGGTTAATTAGTTATTAGGACCGTAAGATAGGAGCACTCTGTTCCCTTAAACCAATGGCCAGATGGGAGCTACGAACATGGTGGAAACTTTGACATCAGGGCTTCTTGGGGTCAAAAGCATAATCGCATAACGGAGAGTGTGACTAAGTTTGGGAGTATATCTTAAGTAGGTTATTAGTTATTAGGAAACTCAGAGATGTGCAATCAGTAACCTTAGAACAAAACATAGCCGTGACATAAGAACAATGTGAACCTTCAGTGACCTTAGAACAACACATAGATGTGACATAATAACAATGTGAACCTTTGCTACCAAAGTTTATTAGGGCTAACCGCATAACCGCATAACGGGCAGGTAACATAAGTATGGGAGTAAATATTAAGTAGGTTATTAGTCATTAGGAAACTAAGAGATGTGCAATCAGTACCTTAGAACAATAGATAGATGTAAAACAAGAACACTGTGAAACTTTGATACTCAGAGGCGTAATCGCATAAGGGTCAGTTTAACTCAGTCAGGGAGTACCTATTAAGAAACTATTAGATCGTAGGACACTAAGATAGGTGCACTATGTAACCTTAGAAGACGAAATAAATGTGAAATCAGAACATTGTGAAGCTTTGCTATCAAAGTTAGTAGGTTCAAATGCTTAAGAGCATAACAGTCTCGGGTACGTACTCAACAATCCATTGATGCGTATCTTACTAACTACCCGGTGTTGCAGCAGCGGTGTCTTGCGGTATGCATTGCAGACATGTTAACGTTGGGCAATGCCCCACCCGATCCCACCCTATCCTTGAATCCCTACCCACTTACTGGCATGGGGTGGGCCTGGCGTATCCAGGATGGACCCTCGAGTCGGCTCCATGTCAGATGATGATGACGATGATGATGATGATAAAGACCGTACCGTATTAAGAATTAAATAAGTTTTCCAAATATCCAAAACAATAAAGGGTGTTCCGTTTAAAAAAAGGAATCTTCAAATCGCTGCTCCTTTGTTTTTCAAGTGATAACAACAGTCTGTTGCAGAAGTTATTATTAAAGTTATTAAGATAAGTTTTTGAATTTTTTAATTATTACTAGGTATTTTGACGAAATGAATGCGTGTGTAATGAAAAACCAGTCACCCTGAATATGTGAGAAAGAAAAAAGAACATTCTTATACTTCTATTTTTACGGTATGCCACAAATTAGTCTTGGTTCCAGTAGAAACTACTTACATAGTCTATTTTTTACCGGATGACCGCGATATGTTGCAACAGCATGTAACTTTTGTGTTTTTAAACCTGTTATTTTGAAACTTGAAATTAAGATATAATCTGTAAATGCACAATATTATACATTTTGTAACCTCGGGTTAATTTTATTTCGGGTTTTGCCGGAACTGATATCAACTTTTTATTTTTAAAAATTACGACCGTATTTTGTAATAATCTTATTCCATGCAATACATTTGCAATACATTGATATGTTACACAAGGCCGAACTATTCAGGTTTTTATAAAATAATTTAATTGGCCGTTAATGGGTTAGTTGGATTTGAAACCAAAAGATTCATCAAATTGAAATGTTTCTCATCATACCACTTATTTAAAAGTTCTTTACGACAAGAAGACACTTTGTAAATTGTCATATTATTGGCTGTAATTTAATAACAACAATAGCATACCTGAATATTTAAAAAATAGTGACAAATAATACAATTATCGTATGAACAACTGATATTAAAAATAGCTTCTACAATTTCATTTTTTCTTACTATTTTAAAGATAATCAGGTATGTTATTGGTATTATATTAAAACAAATAAAATGGCAGTTTAAAAAGTGTAATAAAACTGAAGCAGGGGCGTTAAAATACAAGTTTCTTTGTTTAAAAATTGAAAAGATTTAGATTTATTTTAAATTATCGTCTTGTCACAGTGAACTATTGGAACAAATTTATGAAAGATAACACCTAAAGTTAATTATTCTTCTGTATTCAAGACAACGCAAACAAAATTAGTTATGGACACCATTAAAGGTCATTTAATTTATATTATAAGAAATTGCCTATAGCGGCCATTTTAAACATTTAAATATTGCAAATTTTACAACGAATAAAATTCCATAAATTGCATTTACAAATAAAAATTTGTTACATCTTCCTACCAAACGGGAAGTAACAATTAATGCACATTTAAAAGTTATATCTTAGTTTCAAATTTCAAAATAATAGGTTTAAAAGAAAACAAATTTTCAAACTGCTACCGCATTGACTGAAGCTTCTCTATCTTCTCATTTCTACTGCAATATTTAAAAACTGCTAAAAACTCGAAATTTCAATAAATAGGAGCGTCTTTTCTGCAATATAATAATCACTATATTCTTTATTAGACCCATGTGAAGTGAGTAGCTAAAGATAGCAACCGTTTTGCCGAAAATTCCCGAACTCCATAGAGACACGAAAAAAAGTAGATTGCGCTATATAAATAGCTCTCACAGGTAAAATGAAAACACGTCCTGTATCATGTGGTGTATCCCTTATCAAGTCACTTTCAAATTTACTTGCAAAACCTTCCGATGATTGTTATGAATCTTTTAACTATATTTGGGAACTCATTATATTTCCCAAAACATTTATTTTTGAATGGCAAATATCATTTAAAGTATATACCGTGTTGATTCAAATTAAAGAGCAACTGTTAGAATCTCGCGCATTATACAGAGTTGTTCAAAATTGTTGACGGGTAGATTATTGAAAAAACAAAACGTAAATTAATTTATATTTATCTTTCGACAGTGGCGCAAATACCCAAATATCTGGTTGTTACAACATGTTGGTCTGTATGTTGTACAATTTCGGAATTATTGGTGCAATTGTAATTTAATTTGGAAAAACCAAGTAGGTATACCAAGTAAGGCAGCACCTGCCGACTACTTCTAGAAAAAACCGTAAATAAAACGACTGTAAAATTATAAAATAAAACAAATTAACGATTTTATAATATCACAGCTGAGTTCATAATTAGTTAGTCAGGCACTTCTTAAATCACTGTAATGAGATCCACATTTACAAGCGTTTCCGTTACTTCAAATAAATCCATAACTAGTATTTTCTTTTATATGTAATACTGAATCATAGTAAAATTTGCCTATGTTGTTCTCAAAATATATAACTATGGATATAGGTTTCATTGTTGAGTGTATTTAAGGAAACCTTGCCTAGCACAAAAATACTTTTTTGAAAAACATACAATAAACATGTTCAAGACCGCGTCTTCATTTTTTGACAAACGTTTGCAAATGTTTGCCATTGAATATTAGCTCACGTATATACTAAGAAACGTTTGTTAATGATTGTACGATATGTTTATGTGCGTTGCATACATGTTCTGTATAATATTTCGTGATTACATTTTGTATAGTGTGATGTATCCTTGGTGGATTTCTAGACTATCAAACTCAATTAAAATCATTCCATGAGTTTTCACTGCAGAAATAGTATACTATTTCTGAATGAATTTATTACAGATAGAATAATACCTTAATACAACAAACAATTTTGGGAATAGCCCTGAAAAACAAAAAAAATATTGAAATATTGAAATATTTTTCTTATTGGAATAAAGGAGTTAAATTAAATTTAATTATAGAATGATTAATTATACAGATTTTACATATATTTATGTTTAGAATTAAATAGAATGTCGATTGTTCTTATATTAATGCCACTTTTCTAAGGCTAAAAACTTTGAAAGCTAAAACAGCGAGAGAAGAGAAAATATCGTCTTTATACTCTTTGATATCAGAAGAAATCAAACAGTTTTATTATCACCATAATTGATTTATATTTATTTATCAATCACCTTGCATATTTTGCAAACTCATTACATCAGCATACTGTAACAAGGAGAAAGATTTCAAATAATCACAATAACGGTCTGCACAATTCGAGGGCGTGTTTTGATTGTAATTTTGTAACAGATTGCAGTTAAACAATTATTTTCAAAAAACTCCAGTTGACTTTGTTTGCAGGCACTTTTGGCGAAGTGATTCCAACAGTTTTTACCTGCTGGTATTTATATGAAAATGTCTCGCTCTCCCTCTCTCAATCTCTCCCTCCCTCTATCTCTAATTCAAACACCCTAATTAATTTTTCTTCTAATTCTGGCAAATGAAATTTTCTCAATAAATTGTCATAGGCTTGTTTGAAGTTTGTGAACAACATGTGTAACTATATGTTCTGTCATAGGCACTTTTCTTGCACTTGTTTGATGGTGAATATCTGGTTGATTGTAGATCTGGAACTTCTGAACCCACTTTCACAGTCGCCTATTAGTTTGTCTGCCTTTTACTTTAATGTGTTGTCAGTTAGTTTTGCCAGCACTTTATATACTATAATTAATAATGTGATTGGTCAATAATTTCTGTCACGAACTTATTCCTCTTTTCGTAAATTAGGGATATTATCCCTTGTGACTATTCCCTTGATAGTTTTTCCTCTTCACATGCCTTCTTTATTACGTTGTATATTCTATCTGTTAAGGTCTCCCCTCTTCTTTTTACCATTTTCGTTGTTAAGCATCTGTTCTGGGGATTTTTTTGAAATTTTACATTCTGTATTGCTTTCTCTAGTTGTTGTTTATCTGGTACGGGCTACTCTGTCTCTACCCTTCCCCTTTCAATAGTTGTCCGTTCCAATTGCTCCTCCGGCTTTTCCTTCAGAAATTACCTGAAATGTTGTACTCGTATATTATATATTTTTTATGTTTGTTGTCCATTTCTATTCCTAAGAATGAGGGATTTAGCTTGATAGCCTTTTATAATGTTTCCACCTTCTTGAAAGTATCTCCTCATGTCTTGCTTATTGTAATTCGCTTCTATTCTCCCTCAGCACTTATCCTGTCCAAAGTGGTAAGACTTATACATGGAATTGTTAAAGAGATTTATTTTTTATTCTAACTCTGGATATATTCCGTTAGTTCTACAGCCTTATTCATGGCTGTAACGAAACAATATTTTTCAAATGAGAAAAGAAAGCAACGCCTGGTGACGTAGTTGGCCATAAATGCTGCAATGATCCTAAAATGTGTTATTTGGATAATTAGTAACAATTCTGGAAATACATTTATTAGGTTAACATGTATCAAACACAAGGCACCTGCAGCTTCTGTTATTTGATTTTGAAGCAATTTAATTGCCTTCAAATATATTTCCCACAAGTTAGAATAGCAAAATATCCATTGTATGCTGTCGGTGGTCTTGGGTAAACAATATTTTCAGATTGGGAAGGATTAGAAATTTAATGATGTTAAGTCCGACGACACAGATTATCTCATAAATTATGATTTAGTTCCTGTCTAATTATCAACAAATTTGTTATAGAGGTAGTTAGTAGCAGTTTTTGAATTGTGATTACGCCAAAGCGCAACGTATGGTATGAGTTCACCACCAATGAACGGTGTTTTGGTTTACAGAGTAAATTTAATCTATATTAACAGTCCTAATAACTACTGCAGTAAATACAATAAACAATAATGTAGAAACTATTAAATTTAGATTCTCATAGCTCTGTATCATTTTTATACTCGATTGCTGAATTATTGAAAAATTCAGAAAAAAGTACACAGCATGTTCCATTTCAAATGTATCGGTTTGGTCTGGAACTTCTTTACTATCCGCCTTGTAGAATCAAGAATATTTACAAAAAAAAAGTTATTTTCTTCTTCCTGTTATTTACGTCGGTCGTCAAACAACCATAAATAGGTAAAAGTAACGAATTGTTTTAAGACTGGTCCTAAAATATGCACAAGTGCACTTCTGGGTTTACGCCAACCGATATATCCATGCCGGGAATAAAAATAAGGCTACGACACTAAACAAGGAAGGAATGGCTACTGAAATATTTAACAATTTATTGTGGGGAGTATCTTGCGGTTTTACGTGGAAACAACCGTCAATGTTCTAGATAGCTTGAAAGTGGTCCCTATTTATTACTTTTTAGAGCCACGCATTTACGTGCGCGTTAGGCGACGCACTTTGTGAAAAAAAATGTGAAAGTGGTAATGTCCGTCGATAAATAAGCATGGGTAAGTTAGAATAACATCAAAATTAGGAGTGTAATAATATTACCAGTTTCTTATATGACTTCACACGTAATGGGTTCAAATGTCAACAACTGCTAACAGAAAATTAAAATTATAATGAATTTGGGGATATATTTTTACCTTCCAGATATATTAGTTGTGAGACTTAAAAGAAACCTTCTCCGACATAAAATATCTCAAACTGTTCTTACCTGCTTAAAGCCAAGGTTTTTGTGAGTCTGCAGTTAAACGCACCACCAAATTTTATTATTAATCATTAAGGAAGATTTTACCCTACCAATAGAAATATTACTCTTTTTTAAATAATTCTATCAATAAAATAAAAGCGACATATCATATAACATAATTATTTGGTATCCAAACGGAAATTTTGGGTTTATCTAGAACAGGCCAACGGATCTATTTACTTTAACAGCATAATCCAAAAACGTTTTATTTGCACCAGGAATAGAGGTCTCGCTGTCGTAGTTGCTGTAATAGCAAAATACACTAAAGTATGCATTAACCTAGGACCACGCCATGATTTCCATATGTTAACTTCTCTAAAGTCGTCAAACAATAAACAAAGGTTGCTATCTAACCAATTGGAGTGATGGCACCCCCAACACAATCTCCTGTACAGTCCAACATTCAGTTAAGCATGAATGTGGCATCCCGACAGAAAGTCCTGAAAGGGTTACACAAACTAATGTCTCCAAAAATTCCAAAGACTTACCGTACCAATATAAAGCAATAAAAACTGCAATGATGGTTACGGCACAGAACACAAATTTTACTTCAGAATAATTAACTAGGGTCAAGATGAATTGTCCGCCCTAGAAATAAGATGGGTATTGCTTCATTTCCAATTTCTGGAGTCACCCAAACCAACCCAATGAAGAATCTACCAAAGGCAGCAAGGAAACGTGCCAGTATTTTATCGAAGGAAAGCTATCTTTTATTAGCGGAATGGCGTATCTCTAAAGAGTTGCCAAGCTTCCAACGCTCAGGACAAACAATAACACGAAAAATAGGATTGCAAATATATACAAGAAAAGGGTACTCTACGAGTAGCTTTAAAAATGTACTACTTGATCTGGAGTTTTCAATCGTTAAATTAAGAACATTTTTAAATGCACAAGTTTTTTCAATTGTGTTAGGATATGACACAAACGCCAGTCTAACTCCGCCCGAAATGATAACCTCTGGTATGTCTATTCCTAATTCGTGAGCCATGTTTCCCAACATTCCAAAAATTGTTATGTCAGAAAGCAATACATGCCCAACGATGCAACGATTAAAGCAGCTCAGAAAAACCCTTTGTCTCAAAAATGGTTAGCTGTAGATGTTGTATCTAAAATCATTATAGAAAGCATACATGATAATACAACCAAAACCAATTTTTAAAGAAAAGAGACATTGGGCAACAGCATTGTGCCAAATCTACAGAGCATAGTAAGTAACGACAATATAGTTCAGCCAGTAAGTAGTTTACTTTTGCATCGATGAGCTTTTCCAATTGAGAACTGAGAAATTACAATATACCTACACTGGAAGCTTCGAGGGTGACCGAACAAATCAGCTAAGCAAGCATGATGATCAAAAATTGCGAGAAAGTACGACACCTCTCCTGCGCTGTAAATTCCCTTAACAGTTACCAGGAGAGCCATACACTAACACACCAAAGTAATGTGGTAAGTCATCTTCGATATTATTCTTCTTTTTTAAAACTTCTTTTCTGTTAAGTCAGCCAGTAAAAATCAAATTGTGCTATATAGCCAGAAACTTACGTGAACCAAAGCTCCAAAGAGCTTATGGAATTGGTTACATTTGCCATGCCAGACTAACCAGAAGGTATACACTGAACACCATCATCTTCCCATTCTGGTAGGCATCCAGCCCATGGAAACTCAGACGTGTATGGATTCACCAAGTAAAAGAGAGTGATGACCGTTAAGGAGTAACAGTATATAGCCACGTAAATTGTTTCAAATAATTGACCGAATCCCATACATGACATTAAATCAGGGTATTACTAAGTAGCCCTTAAGCAGTTTTTGATTGCTGTGTTACCTTGGTCAAGAGTGCGACTGTCAACCCTAATTTAAATTAAATATAGAACTTTTAAGGCAGGAGCAAGATTTCGAATATTTTTACATTTCCTTTTTCATAATATTGTCCCAGATACATTTTCATGTAGTAAACCGGTCTACTAACAAAAATTAACACTATTATGTATGGTAATAGGAAGACACCCCCTCCGTTTTCGTAGGCTGTGAAGGGAAACATCCAGACATTTCCTAGACTTACGGACATTGCAATGCAGGACATCAATAATTAAATGCCGTTTCCCCATGTTTCGCTCTTGTCCGTAACCTGGTGTTACTGAAAACAAAATCTAAATATTCCATTTCTGAATTTTACTGTACAAATTGATATTACAACGAAACAATTCTCAGTAATGTTTAGGTCGCCAGTCTCGAGGGTGCAGATTGATTGATGAATTCAAAATAGAATTAAACTGGGGTAATCCCATTCCAAGTTATTGGCATAAAGAGATCGAGATAGTGTCCATTCCATCTCTGCTTTTGGTTTGTATTTAAGGTAGAATTTATCACGATGATTGATGACTGTAATTTTCCCTCCGTGTTGTTGTTAATTAGATTGATTAAAATCTTAAAATTGAATTTTAAATTGCCAATCTGCTATTGGAGTTTTTAAATGAATGTTGAAGTAACTAACAATTCGGATTTTTAAACCTCTTTATTGATTCTTAATTAGGAACAGTGGCATACAGAAATTTTAGAGGAGTTTTAAATATTCTGAAAGAGATTTTAATCTCAGTAATGTACATTTACCGTGTCTGTTTCCGTTTGGCATGTCTTCTTTTCCAATTCAAGGTAGATGTCCCCGTTTCAAGTTTCGAAGGCTGGGTTTATCTGAAAAGCATGGAATTATTGTCACACACAACGAGGCTGAAACTAAAACGCAAAACGGATTTTGTTTTCAAGTAAAATAACAAAAGTTTGGTGCTCAAAGCAAAAGCCTGAGATTGAAGTTAAGACAGTAATACAAAAAGTTTCGTGTCGGCGCTTTAATTGAAATGTTTTGCGGAAGTTTTTGATTTCTTATATTCATTTTGGAAACTTCATGGAGATTTAAATACTTCAAGCCATACGAGAGGCGACTCCAAACTGATTGACTGCGAAAGCCAATTTTATTGCCTTTTATGATGATAAGATATTGTGTTTGGTAATGCCAATTAAACGTTTCAGTTTCACATTTTCTCAGTCCCTGCATGTAAAAGGATTATCCAAAGCCTCTGTATCTTGCAATAAAATAATAAGTTGTAGATAAGTATATGTTGTTGGGTTTTCTTTGTTGGCGAAGTATTCAAAGGGGCTTTAATCCTAATTAATCTGCTTTTGTTGGAAAACCTATTTTCCTTCTTTCCTTCCATTAATTTTTAATGACCCATCGTGTTCATCTGAAATTGTGGATGTCTCTTTGAAATGCAAAAAGAATTTATAAAATTAGTTCCAGGAAATAACACATATTTAAACTGTTTGTATGAATCAGCTACAACAGGAAATAAAACAATATTTGAAACGTCAAAAACCAAAATCCCATAAATATAAATAAATTCTTTTGATGAACACAAAATCTTTTCGTAATGCAAATAAATATTCTTCTCTACATATTACAGAAAAAGATTTATTGTCGCACAGAACATTTGTTATGGAAAAATAAAAACTATAAAATCATGAAATTACGAACAAATTTTTCGCTATCTACTAGGGAATATATAAAACTCCAAACAGTTCATGTACCAGTAAACCTGTACAAAAACATTTCGGTGTGTTATATACGATTTTAATGCATTAAAAATCGGTAATTATAATTATAATGGCAATAAGTAAACTGTTTAGTTTCCAATTCGTTAGTTCAGAACATTTGTTATAGAGAATAGAAAAATGTGACTGTTTTATTTCGAATCTTGCTTGTCCAAAATTATTGAGAAAGGATTCCATTGAACACACTACTAATGAATGTTCTACAGTCTATAACGAAGAGTGTCTAGAAGCATCTTCACATAATATTTAAACGCTTTTTAATGTTGAAAGACCAAATAGTGTATACACGGACAGCAAAAATAATAGCATTTGTCCAGCCCATCTACCACTTCTTCTTAGCAACGGGAAGAAAATGACTATGGCGGGTAAAATTTAAATTAAATTGGCGTGTGCAGAAACAGGAAATAATTACCAAAATGTCATATTATTCATAAATTTTCAGGGCATTAGCCTTTCAGGAAAACACTGACCTTTCCCTGAATACTAACGTTGGATAGGTTCTTCTATACAAAATGTTGGCTAATAAAAATCGCCAATTGATTGAACCTTGAACTTCATTTGTCCTTCCATCCTTTCGGAATTCTTTACTTTAGAGGTGTTCTTCAGTTTCTGGTTCTAACCAGATCTGTTCGGCTGGTTTGGGATATTCCGCTCCTAATTTTGGGTTCACGAAAGTGTTTTTAATTGCTTAAGTTATCTTTAATCCTTAAAATAACACAAAGACTGCTATTATTTTTATTATCTTCGAATTTTTGCGATTAATATTATGTGTATTTACTTAAGTACTTTGTAGTTCACAAGTATTTCAACAAAATGTTAACACATGGCACCCACACTGAATTTGTAATTGTTTGTTGTTTTGTGTCGCACCTAATTATTAACTCATAATTAGCAGCATTTCACGAAAACCGGCTAAATTACCTCGTCGTAGAGTCATTTCTTAATTATTACTTTAGCCATTGCATTGAAATAGAACGCAAAAAATATTTGTATTGAATTTCGAATGGTTTCCTGGTATTTAATACAAACGAAAAGACACAACCTCTTTTTCTTATCTGTTTGTTGAGTACAAGATATACATCTAACTAAAGCAAGCAAGTGTTTAAACTGAATTATTTAGAGTACATTTTAAGTACAGAGTTCTTTTTTGTATACATCAATACAGTTACATGAATGTTACTTAAATTAATCCTTTGCTTATGAATTGTTGGTACATTAATAGCAACTGCTATGAAAAGGGCTGGTTATAATATAGAATGGCCAAAGTGTGCGGTTGAAATTATAACCGTGTCGTTGCAAGGTTAAAGAAGATATCAAAAGCGGCAATCTTGAAAGTATGATTACGGTTCTTTGAGTTTATGTCATGGATTACTGTTCATACTTGTGGAAAAAACGGATGAATACGCTCATCCAATGTGTTACACAATGCTAAAATGGTTTAATGGATCAGCTTATTTACGTCAATAATTTTGTTGCAAAATTACATATACAGGGATTACGGCGTTCTAGGATTTCTCTGAACTGTATACCAAAATGCAAACATTTTTCCATATTGTTTGTTTCTTTATGATTATTGTTTCATAGAAAAGCAAATAATATTCTTGTGGCGATTTGACCCAATTTACCTGTAAACGTTAGTGTATTATTACGGCACTAGTGGTCAAACAAACATTTTAGAAGGCTGTAACTCCGTAACCGCACACTTTTATATATAAGTAAGTTAAGTTAAATCATCTTATATAATAATTTTTGATTTAAATAAAATTTCAAAGCAACCTCCGCGGAATACATAACTGCTGAGCGTATTTGGAAACTAAAGGCCGTTTAAGTATTCCTGCCAAATGAGGGACGTAGACAATGTGGTTCATTGCGAGGGTGCTCTACTGGTTGATGAGCTAGCCACAAGTCACTTTACCATGGTTCTGTCACTGCATTCAGTGGTAGATATAATAAAGCGCTAAACTGAATACAACGATTTAAAATGCCGACGAGTGTGACGTGCTCGCTGTGATTCGTTTTCTCTAAGCAAGAAGGAAAACGCAGCCGAAATGTATCGTCAAATAGGGAAGGTTTATAGTCCAGACATCATGAGTGAAAGAAAGGTCACACATTGTTGTAGGCTACAGCACTTCAACCTTTGTGCGAAGTGCGTGCCAAAGATGTTGACGAATGCTGACAAAAACCAGCGCATTGCCTGTGCGCCACCATGACACAACGCCAAAAACATCAAGCAAACGTTCGAGAACCGAAAGCTTATGGCTACTGTTTGTTTGAAACGACAAAGACGTATTATTGTTTGCTTATGGGTGCTTTTTCTGAAACAGGAAAAACAAATTGCTGGTTGATTCCCTGGAACGTGGTGCGACAATAAATGCAAAAAATTGAGAAGGGCGCTTCGGAACAAAAGACGAGGATAGCTGACCTTTGGAGTTAACACACGATCGCACGCTGAGACTTGTACTGTGTAACTCATTGAGCAATTTAAATGAATAATTTTTACCAACCCCCTTACAGTTCCGGCTTAGCACCGAGTGACTATGACCTCTTTCTGCATCTTATGAATTTTTTTAAGGAACCCGCGACTGATTTCTCGTCGATGACGACCTCAAACGACGGTACAAAATTAGTTTTAGTCACATGCGGCAACCGTCTATGACGCAGATATACAGAAACTTGTATCACGATATGACAAACGTGTAAATTCGAATGGTGATTCTGTGGAGAAGTAGATTTGGAGTGTGTTTAAGATTTAAGAATAGTTTTTTTAAGTTTATCCTTTTGCTTACGGCCGATCGGCCCTTAATTTCAGAATAACCCTCGTAATTACGGAACTAGTTTGTAGTTAGCTAAATTACAAAGCACATTACTTACTTCCCGACACATACTTAAAAATAGACTTCATTTCGAATTGAACTGAAAAGTGTATAGAATACAACGATTTAATTGTTACATAATTACATAATTGTCATAAGAAAGATACGAATGTCTGAAAAATTAATCCACACACAGCCACATAGTTGATGGAACACTAGGACTATAATAAAACTAAGTAATAATAAATAGCAGCCAATATTAGAAGCCTCTACAATTAAGCTAACGTCATTCATTGTGAAATAATTATTTATAACAACCCGAACATTTGCAATACTATTATTTTTTAGGTAAATTATGTTCTATTTAAATGTTTTAACACTTGCTGCCGTTTATTTTAATTTGAAATAGAAGCTATTCTCTTCTGATTTTTGTTTAATGTTGAAGCCGGAAAAATCGATAAGTATTCAAAAACATTCACTATAGAAATTAATGAAATTATTTAGTGTTTTATGAAGAACCATTACTGTATATCTATCAGTTGTAGGGCCAACTAGATAATTAGATAAATTCTCTTCTATTTTTGGATTCCGGACAGGGTACCGTTAAGTTCTTTTAATATAAATCAAATATTTAATTACCTATAAAAATGATCCACAAACTCGGCAAAACCCCTACATTTAATAGACCCATTTCTCTTCTCAACATCATGGGCAAAATCCTAGAAAGAATCATGGCCTCCCACCTCAGCGTAACCCTAAAATCTAATAATCTCCTCCCTCCCGAACAATTTGGCTTTCGAACCCATCGACCCACCATAAACTCAATCATGGAATTTCACACTGACTCGACCAAAAATGTCTTATTCACAAATTATTCGCCCTCAATCTCTCGCCTTCATCAAGCTGGTGGACTCATTTCTAAACAACCACTCCTGTAAAGTTAAAGTCCAAAACTCCCCTACTCTACATTAATTACTCCCACGAGTTTCCAGTCTCAGATCCAGGCAGAAGCAAAACCAGGCGTTTCGCCAACGACACCGCCATCCGTCCTCCCAACGCACTTCTGAATTAGCCTCCCGAGAAATCCAAAGAGCCCTCAATAGAATCCACACTTGGACCTGCAAGTGGGGGATAAAACTTAATGCCGACAAATCCACTTCTGTTCTTCTCAGGCACCCCAACATGTTCAGGAATCCACGTTTCGAACCCCATCTCATGAATCTTTCCATCAATAATCAACCAATCCCCCTTTCAAACCAAGCAAAATACCTTGGAATAACATTTTCTCACACCTGCTCTTTATTACCAAACCTCCGAGAAACCCTCAAAAAAGTTCGCAACCGCTCCAACCTGCTCCGTAGTATTCAAGAACGCGTTTAAGGTTGCAATTCTCGCATCATCCACCATACTTATAACACCTTTATCCGCCCCATAATTGAATACCGTGCCCCCATCTAAGCCTCCCTCCCACCTCGTCCCGTAGAACAAATCCGCAAATGCGAACGTCAGATTTTCCGTAGAATACTAATTCGTCAAAATCCGGGCGTCACTCCCATCTGGCGCCGCCTCCAGAAACTTCAAAAATCCTACATCACCCGCACCTTCAACGGCAGTAATCCCCTAGCCGGAACGACCCTTCGAATTTCTCCCAGACACTGCAACCGAATCTTCAGAAAACCCCGCAGTAAACTGAAGCATCCCCCCACAGTCTCTTATCTATATATGTCGATGAATAAAACCACAGTCGAATCCCACAAAATAGATTTTATGTTGTTAAAGATATAAATAGGTAACGTTAACGTTTATATCGTTAACAACATTAAATCTATTTTGTGGGATTCGACTGTGGTTTTATTCATCAACATATCTACCTTATCCCATTCTGAGGCCTATCGATAGGGTTGCCATAACTTCTAGGAACCAATACCGGACGTTTTCTCTTCCGATCCCCAAAACTCATAACACATTCAACGCCGACACGCGGCTTTTCAACTACTCCATACATAGCACGCATGTGTACATAGTGAGAGACAAACTATGTGTTTTCTAACAGATACCCTCTGATCTCAACCGTAGTGGCTATCAAAAGCATAAAATAAATAATAAAAAAATCTACATTATAACATCAAAGTTTTTATTCGAAATGTTACATGTTCAAAATTTTTAACTTAAATTAACATCAAATTACTTAGTTATTTTTTCATCCAGTCATAGTTTGAAGTTGATTTTACTTTTGCAATAACTTCTTTTTCTTTTTTTATATAATCATAGAACTGGGCGCATGTCATTTTAAAATTGTAATGTCAAATCAATATGGATTCAATGGTCTCTACCGACATCCTATTACGTTTGTCCGTCCATTGAGCCGTCATCAACGAAAATATTCTTTCCACATTTGCATTGTGGGCAAGAATTGCAAATACATATTCACACAGCTTTAATAGGCATGACTTCTGTTCAAAATGCTCTGTATCTCCAAAAAATTTCACCCACTTTTCTTCCATGCTCAGTGTTTTTATTGTGGCATTATTTTTATTCAAATAATCTTTTAAGTAAACAAACTGGTTAAAAAGGGTCTCAGTATTTCCAATATCTATTTGTTTTGTTTGTAAATATGTTACAGTTCGTTCAATTTCTTCCCATTCAGGAACACTGTTTAGAGACATCCAGTCAAAGGCATTGAAGTTTTGAAGCGGTTGTGACCATTTCTGAATATATTCGACAGCTGTATTGAAGAAATCTATTGCTTGTTTTTCAAAAGCTTCTACCTTGCCACTGTTTTCAGGATCAAGCTTTAAGCGATTCAAAATTTGTTTCGTCGCTATTCCAAAAAAATTAGATGTTTTTCTCTCCATCATAATTTGCTTTGTCCCTTGTAATATGAACTTCACTTCAAGCACTGTGATGTTAGATTTTTCAACTTTTCTTATTTGAGATTCAAACGTATTGAGCTGCGAATGCAAGAAGCAAAAATACGCTTCGCTGATTGGATCATCAAAAAAATCTTTGATAGCTTTTGGTGGCCTTTCTTCAGTATTAGAAAAATCTTTTAATGGCTGCCACAGCTTTAATATTCGCTCAACTGCTGGTAAGAATGATAACCACCTGGTCCCAACATAGGACAATCAGTTTTTGTAGGCAACATCAGCATATTCACAAAATTCCTTCGGTTTTTCCGTCCTCACTGTGTAAATATGGAAGTACTTGAATACCTTGACCACTATCGATTCAATGTCTATTTCCGTATTTTGTCGAAATACGGGACATGTAGTAATACGGTACGGGATGGTCAAATACGGTGACAGTCCCGTATATACGGGACGTATGGCAACCCTACCTATCGACTTTAACGAGTTTACCTCTTATCTAGTCTGAATCCAGATTTCCCAGACGACCTCCTCGACTTTGTCGAAAACACCCCCCTCACAATACGATGAGCATTGTTAGAACTCACAGTCAGTACTCCACCACCTCTTATTAATTTACAGATACCATCCCAATGCAGAAACCACAGAAGTAAGAACCCAATTCACACGCCCAGAAGCAGAAGCAAGAACCAACAAGAAGGAAGGAAGGAAGCCCAGGGTTACAGTTTAAAACTAAATACATTATGTTCACAAAATAAAAATGTCGATCCGCAAAAGTAATGCGGCGGCCATGTTCGTCGCCTTTCTGCACCTTCCGGGCACACTCGTCCAGCGTTAGGTTGGCACTGCCTGCGACACCGCCGGCGCGCAAAAATTTAAATTCAAATATAAATCCTACAACTCGTCCATCCTGACGCTTGATTGGTCCCTCAATCAACAAAATACACAAACAAATACTAGATACCAAAATATCAATGATACAAGTGAACACATCAAAACAATAGTTACAAGAATACATTACATTTTAATTTACACGTGTCCAAGGCTTCATTCTACCCGGGTCAACTATTCCTGTAAATGGAATCTGGGTTAGTTGGAAACCTTCGACATCTTCTACGACATATCTATCATTCGGTAACACACTTTTTATAACATATGGTCCCTTGTACTTTGGGATTAACTTTTTATTTACACCTGGAGTGACATCATTGTTACAAATCATCACTAAATCATTAACCTGATACTGCCGACATTTTTTATGGCGCTTATCATAATAATGCTTATTGGATTCCTGACACCTGACGACATTCTCGGCCGATTTTCGTCTTACTTCTACTAGATCGACAGTTTATTCTAGGTATTCCCTAAGCGTATCCACAACGGTACCTTTCTGATCAATTCCAAACAATAATCTGCTGGGGGTTTCCCCCGTAGACCTGCTCACAGTATTATTTAATGCAAATTCCACCTCGTTTAAAACAGTATCCCATTCGACTGGTGTTACGCACAATTTTGACAACATTGGAGTTAACGATCTGTTTACGCGTTCTACTTGCCCATTTGCTCGCCGTACACCTGTTGCGATCAATGTATGCTTAACATTCCATGTACTAAGAAATTCACTAAATGCCTTCACAGTGAATGCACTGCCACGATCTGAAATAACTTGTACAGGACGGCTATAGGTACGAAAATAAGTCAACATATGCTTAATTACTTCCTGCGTGTTTGTGGACCTACATGGGAACAACTTTACAAACTTCGTAAACCCGACGATTACCACGAAAACAAACTTATTGTTGGCATTAGATTTTTCCAATGGACCGTAATGATCTATATGTATAATATTAAACGGAACATCTCCTTTAGGGATATTATGCAAAAACCCTTCAGTCTTACCCGATACAGGTGAGAAAGCAATGCACTTTAAGCAATTCCTAATATACTCTTTAACGCCCTCTTTCATTTTCGGAAACCAGTATGTTCTCAAAATATATTCAACCGTCTTGTACACTCCCACATGTCCTAAATCATCATGACAAGTTCTGATTACATTAGATACCATCTTACTGGGAACATAAAACAATAATCTATCATTAACTTTTCGGTAAACTAATCCGTCTCTTAATTCATACAATTTATCTTCACTATTTTGTAAATTACTTTTAATATTTGCAACCTCCGGATGCACTTCTTGAGTAATTGACAAATTTCTTTCAAAAGTATTATCAGTCAAAACTAAAATTTGATTGCACCTACTCAACGCATCTACGTGTTGCATTTGATCACCTCCCCTGTGTTCAATCTGAAAATTATAATTTTGTAACACCAAAGACCATCGCAAGATTCTAGGATTAACCTCCTTCTTTGCCAATGCTAGACGCAAACTATTGCAATCTGTCAAAATTTTAAACGAAATTCCTTGCAAATAAATTCGAAATCGCTGCAAAGCATAAACTATGGCTAACATTTCCAGTTCAAAACTATGATACTCTACCTCAGTGGTCCGTTTACTAAAATAGAAAACGGGATGAAATTTGTTATCCGCCTGCTTCTGCACTAGGACAGATCCATATCCATGTGAGCTCGCATCACAATGCAATTGCGTTTCCAACTTTGGTGAATATACGGCTAATATTGGTTGCGAAGCCAGTAACCTTTTTAGTTTCTCACAAATTTCTACTTCTTGTGGACCAAATTTAAATATCGCATCTCGTCTTAACAAATCATACAATGGTTTTGTTATTACCGCAAAATTCTGAATAAACCTCCGGAAATAACTAACGAGACCTAAAAAACTATGTAGCTCTTTAAAATTCGTAGGGATCGGAAAATTTGAAACAGCTTTAACATTATCTAGATTAGGACTGATACCTGAAGCATCAGTGGCGTACCCCAAATAATCTATTTTGTTTTTTAGAAAACTGCATTTATCCGTGCGAAGTGTCAATAAGTTATCTGCCATTACCTTCAATACTTCTTTCAAAATACTTAAATTTTCCTCCAAAGATTTAGTTGCAATAAGCACATCATCGATATAAATTAAAATTTTACCTTGATCTAACAGATCTCGAAATGCTTCACTAACAAAACGCATAAAGATTTGGGGACTATTGCAATATCCAAACGGCATCTTTAAATATTCAAACTGCCCTTGTGGTACCACAAAAGATGTAAATTTAGTTGACTGCGCTTCTATTGACACATGATGAAATGCATTCTTTAGATCTAAACGTGTAAACCAATTTTTACCTCGTAATCGATCTAGCTGATCGTCAATCAATGCAATGACTAACTTATTTAACTCGCGGTAATCTACACAGAGTCTGATTCTGCCCGTCTTTCGTTTAACTAATACTACTGGAGAACAATACTCCGAGGAACTCCTCTTAATTATGTTTTGCTTCAAAAGGTCGTCGAGAATATCGTCAACTGCCAACTTCTCTACATACGATAAACGTCTTGGTCTAAAACAAAATGGTACATGATTAGGTTTCACTTTAATACTCATTTCAAACTTAGTAATAGGTTTAGTTGGTTTTTCAGCATTTAAATAACTTCCGACAACAATATCCTCAACTCTTTTTACGACAGACAAATCTACCTCATCTCCTACATCTAGTTTCAAAGATTCATCTTTCAGATCTTCTACAAGTAAAACATCTAACTCATTAAATATTTTATGCATACGGGCAACTTTTTCAACAACTAAATGTTCACCAAAAGTAAACTTCAAATTTGAACCTTTAATGAAATTCCAACCCAAAAGACAATCACAGTTCATCGTACTATTTGGAACAACATAAAAAGTTAGACGAGTTTCCTCCTTGTATCTTACAATATTGATTACAGACTCAAAATTTCCCAAAATTTTGACTTTTGATCCGTTAATTCCTTCAAAATTATTCGGTGCTTCTACAGGTAATACAGTTTCATTTATTACACAACTTTCTGAAATCAAAGATATTGGTACACCTGTATCTAACACACCTACAATTTCCTTATTACTACTGATACTTATGTCTAGAGTATACGCCGAATTTCTTGGTCTCTCCTCACTCCTCGTTGCTCTCGGCTTGTCCTCCACGAGCATCGTTGACGTACTATCAGGTGCTGGCTGCTCCTTTCCCTTCGGACAGTTGCTCTTGATATGACCCATCTCTCCACACTTGAAACAGGAACCCAACGGTCTCTTAGGCTTCCTACAATTGGATGACAAATGCCCCGGCATGTTACAGTTGAAACACCTGAACGTTGAAGTAGGTGAAGCTGGGTTCTTCCGTACAGTAGCATTATTCAAATTTCCGTGGCTTTGGACACTCGCCCCTGCGAAACGTTCGTTGGTGTTTATTTCATTCATCGTGGTTAACAATTCTTCCAATGAATGAAATCCTCTCATCTTTGCTTGACTTTGCAGGATCGGATTATCAAAGCCCTCAATGACATATATTAGCATATCCCTCTCTGCCAAATTTGCCTTATTGCCTAGCATGACCTTATCCATGAAATATTCGCTAAACCTTTCACTTTTCTTCCATTTTTTTGCTTCAAACTTCCGCATTACTGTTATAGCATCTTCTCGAACACCAAACATACGAACCATAATTAGTTTGAGTTCTTCGACAGTCTTTGACACATATTTCGGCTTTGAATGAAACCATTCTAGGGCTCTTCCCCTCAACTTGCTAACAATAGTTAATAACAATTGTTCTTCTGTTGGATGATATAGGTTTTTGACCATTTCTATCCTTGTGAACCAAGCACCCACGTCATCCTCCATACCCTCTCCGAACACCGGTATTAACGCAGACAGATCAGTTTTTCTTGCAGTCACCCCCGCAGTACTCATTGCGTTAACTGTGGTTGCAACAATTTCTTCAAGCGACGGCTGCATTGTCGATTCACTAACCTCGTAAGTCTCCTGAGCGTTCCTCCTTCTCGGCATATTTTCTCTTAAATAATAAAAGCTTTCACACCTTGAAACAAACTAATTTCACTGCCTGAAACACACAACTGGTTTCGTTAAGCTTTCCACCGTAATATACCGCTCTCTCGTGCACGTGCATTTAGGCACCTAACCTCGCCCAAGTAGTGAATCTTCTTTCTTCGAAACAATCCTTCGTTTTTTCCAACGATTATTAATTACACGCCATTCTTGATCCAACTTCTGATTATCTGTAGGCTTTATTACAGTTTAAAACTAAATACATTATGTTCACAAAATAAAAATGTCGATCCGCAAAAGTAATGCGGCGGCCATGATCGTCGCCTTGCTGCACCTTCCGGGCACACTCGTCCAGCGTTAGGTTGGCACAGCCTGCGACACCACTGGCGCGCAAAAATTTAAATTCAAGTCTAAATCCTACATATCTTAAGTTTTTGTGAATAAACGTATTTGAAATTACCTATAAAAGTTAAAGCTACTGTCATAAAAAATTGACATACTGTGTTAAATCTATTTCATATTTTTTAAGGCTACAGATATTATACTAGTAATGAGTCCATTGGGAAAGTTGATCTTGACGTTGATACTGTAAATACGAAATACCCAGAAGCAATAATCTAAATGACCAAAACTCTTAAAAATGATATCATACAGCAAACACGCTTCTGTTGTTAAATCATCCGCAAGAAAAAAAAGTGTAGTTTACATGCTAAATTCGTCGGAAAATTCTAACTCTCTACAAGCACGGAATGCCCTTCTGCAAACAAAGATAGTTGCTGTCGTTTCCGGTTAATTTCAAGTACAATCTATTTACTATGAGTTAATTAGTAGTATTTCATGGCAATTAATACAAACAACTCAGAAACACAGAAGTGCGACAGACACCAATATAACATTATGAAGTTGTACAACCGAATTGTAGTGGGAGTTATGATAAGAGAAACTGCAAGCTGAGAAAGAAGATAAACAACCTGCTTTCTCAGCACTAGATAAGTGCTTCACTTTGTAAGCTTTTGTATATGTAGTTTTAGTTCTAGTTCAATGCTGTACGAAATAAGTCACATTACTAAACTCCTGTGTGAATTAATAAAGAGCTTTGTTTTTAAAAACTCGTTCACTCAGTATCAATACGAAACTGGCGCAGTCGGTAGGATGTGCAAAGGGCATTAATAATACAAATTTTCGACTATTAAAATTTGTATTCCACCTTGGATTTTAATCCTTAATTGCACATGCCTGAAAACTAATTACATCCAGGAAGATACTTACCTCCGGTGGACGACAAAATCGCTGAAGCCGAGGAAAAGAAAATTCCGCAAGGAACCGTGAGCCAAATACACCCAGGAAGACCCTTACCTACGGTGGACGACAAAATCGCTGAAGCCGAGGGAAAGAAAATTCCACAACTCATTGCGAGCCACCCGATCGACGCAACGTGGACAAGCATCGCCACGGGCAAGCATCGCTGGTTCTCGCAAATCCTGGCTATTGGAGCCGCCCTAGCTATTGGAGCTACCCCTGGCTATCGGAGCCACTTAATTAGAAAATGCCGAAGGCATTGTAAGTACTGAATCGATTAAAATATAAATAATAATAAAACCCACTAATTTAGAATAAGTTAATTTTAAGATCAATTGAACTCCTTGTAAGCGTGAAATCTGGAGTATTGATTAACAATACTTAATATACCATCCATACGACTAAGAAGTTCATGGCAGGAACCCTGGTTAGGCCCCGCTAACCTAAATGCCAAGAGATCGCTCTAGATCGCCCCGTACTAGACTATTATTTTTAGCTAACCAAACCATGGAAAACCCGGTTGTACCCGTAATATACCCCCCTGGTTTTAGTGTCTCCTTACTTTCCGAGATACCCACGTACGACGGAAATCCCGCCACTTTATCGGAATTTGTCCGATCTGTAGAAGTAATAACTTCTCAGTTTTGTACTGAAGCCCCTAATTATACAAATAAATTAATAATATCATCAATTAGAAATAAACTCAAAGGTCAAGCCTTAGAAGCAATTACAGGATATCATTATGATACCTGGAAAGATCTTAAAGATGTTCTCATAGAAAATTTCGGAGATCAGAGATCCGAACTAAACCTTTTGGTAGATTTAACCAAATTAAAACAGAATAGGGATAGTCCTATCGAATTTTTTAATAAAATTAAAACACATTTGGCCATATTCAATTCAAAAGTATCTTTGGGTAATGAGCCCCAAGATATTAAAAATTACAAATTAAACGCAAATAAAAGTTTAGCCTTGCGCACTTATGTAAGTGGACTAAATGAAAATTTAGGAAGCTTTATAAGAAGCCGTAATCCAAATTCGCTGGAAGAAGCACTCCGAATGACTAAAGAAGAATTAGATATTAGATACTCCCAAAATACAAATAATAAACAATTTGCAAATTTAAGTCAAAAACCGAACAGACAAGCAATGACAAGCTATCCAAATTATCCAAAACCAAACGTTCCGTTACAAAATTCATATACACCAAGATTTAACAATTTTGTACCAAGTCAAAATTTTAGACAACAATTTCCTCAATATAACCCAAGATTTAATTCCAACAGTCCTATGAATTCCTTTGCTAACAATTCTAGGAATTTTCAAAATCAAAATGCATTTGCCCCCAAACAAAATTTTAAACCCCCAAATAAACCCGAACCAATGGACATTAGCGTAATAAAAAGACCTGCTACTCAACAATTAAGCAATTACAACAAATACCGTGTAAATTCACAAATGGTCCCTGCAATTAGACAATCAAATCAACCTAGAAATTTTGTAGCCGAAGAGCTATTTTATCACAACGACTACTCAGAGAACCTTGAGAGCAATCATTTTGCTGAGTATGACGACTCTAATCTCACAGAGGAGCATTCCCCTGTAAATTACGAGGAAGCCTATCTTAATGATAATACACAATTAAATTATGCAGAATCATTTCCCACTGACAATAATTATGATACAGAAAATTTTCAATAAGAGCCTCGGAAAAAATAGAACATTTTAATATAAACCCAAAATCAAATCTCCCCTATATTTTGATACCCACTACCGGCGAAAAACTTTTAATTGATACCGGCAGTTCCAAAACAATTATTTCACCCGATTTTGCTCAAAAACATTTCCCAAATTCAATTTATCAATTTCCCTTTGAAATAACTACTTCACATGGAACTACTAAGCACAACTTCGTAGCTGATTTACCTATTCCAAATCTTTTTAATGAACAAGGTACTTATACCTGTTATCTATTTAATTTTCACACTGAATACGTTGGACTTATAGGATCCGATTTACTTTCAAATTTACCTGCTTCCATAGACTATAAATGGATGCACATTCAAACAGAAAACATTACCATACCTTTCTTTTATAATCCATCGAAAATTAAACAAGAAATTCAAAAAAGAAATGAATGTAATTTTTCTAAATTAAAACCTAGTCAAAATTTAATAAAACAAATAACAATACCCCCACGCACAGAATTATTCGTAAATCTACCCGCAGTTGGAAAAAACGGATTAAAAATAGCCCCAAAATTAAATTTTAACAGCAATGTTATAATGCCCTCAGCAATAGTTACACTTCATAATAACTGGTTCAAAACTAGCCTTATAAACATTTCTGAAGAAACGCAAGAAATAAATATTTACAATCCTTTATTGTTAGACGAATACCCAACAATTAACAACGATGAATCAATAGAAATTAATAATTTTAATACTAATGTTAACAACCCAAATATTAAAAATATTCTAAACAAAAATTTGGAAAACAATTTAAGAATTGACCACCTCAACGAGGAAGAAAAAACAGTTTTATCTAACTTATGTTATGAGTTCAAAGACATATTTTACTCCCCAGAAATTCCCCTATCTGCCACTAATTTAACCAAGCATCATATAAGAACCAAAACCGATGCACCCATATTTACCAAAACTTACCGATACCCACATGTACATAGGGAAGAAGTAAAGAACCAAATAAATAAAATGTTAACCGAAAAGATAATTGAACCATCAGAATCCCTTTTTAACTTTCCCATTTGGGTCGTCCCAAAAAATTGGACGCCTCCGGCAAAAAGAAATGGAGAATCGTGATCGACTATCGTAAGTTGAATGAACAAACGATAGAGGATAAATATCCATTACCAAACATCGAAACAGTACTAGACAACCTTGGTAGAGCCACTTATTTTTCTACTTTGGATCTTGCCTCTGGTTTCCACCAGATCGAGATTGAAAGAGAGGACCGTGAGAAAACAGCTTTCTCCACGGAAGAAGGCCATTTTCAATTCCGAAGGATGCCCTTTGGACTTAAAAATGCCCCTGCTACTTTTCAGAGAGCAATTAATCAAGCATTGACTGGATTAACCCCTTATCAATGTCTTGTTTACCTTGACGATATCATTATCTACTCAAATTCATCACAAGAACATATAAATCGACTAAAAAACGTTTTTAACAAATGCCGACAAACCAATATCAAAATTCAATTAGACAAATCCGAATTCCTTCACAAATCTGTTAAATACCTTGGACACATTATAACGCCTGATGGAGTAAAACCTGACCCATCTAAAATTTCGGCTATAAAAAATTTCCCAGTACCTAAAACGAGAACTGAAATAAAATCATTCTTAGGATTATTTGGCTATTACAGAAAATTTGTTAAGAATTTCGCTCAAATAACAAAATTTTTAACAGTATGTTTAAAAAAAGAAAACAAAATTATACACACACCCGAATTTTTAGAAAATTTCGAATATTGCAAACAAATTTTGACAAACGAACCCCTACTTCAATATCCCAATTTCGATAAACCTTTCGAGCTCACTACTGATGCAAGTAAATTCGCATTAGGAGCAATACTATCCCAAGAAGGCAAACCAATTTGTTATGCATCAAGAACCCTAAACGGTACCGAACAAAGATACACCACTATAGAGAGAGAACTTTTGGCTATAGTATGGGCGACCAAACAATTTCGTCCTTACTTATACGGCGTAAAATTTACCCTGTACACTGACCATCGACCACTCGTATGGCTTAGAAATTTAAAGGAGCCCAATTCCAAATTAACCCGCTGGGCACTTAAACTCGAAGAATATGATTTTGACATAAACTACCTACCCGGAAAACTTAATAAAGTTGCTGACGCTTTATCACGTATTCAAATCCATCCTATGACAATCGACAGACTTAATACTCCGGAACATCCAATCAATAACGACAGTATGATGGCAAGCAGATCAAGCACGCCCGATATAGGAGAAATATTTAGTACACCTACTCTTGATCTACCTGTAACAACAAATCCACCCCTTGTAGACAATACTTTAACTCAATCAGAAAATGACGATCCTCAATCAATTAATATTAATGACGACGACAATTCCCTTGTTGATACTATACATACACAACAATCTTCCACTCCTGCAATCGACATAATTGACAAACCCCTACAACATTTTAAAAATCAAATTGAATTCATAAACGCTCACATTCCCAAAGAAATAACCATTAAAAAATATGATGACATTACACACTACTCTGTGTTTGCTAGTAACATTAACAAAATCAATATTTTCAATAAATTATTGATTGAACATTGCCTTCCAAATACCCATTATTACTGCTATTTCCCTGACGACACATTTTATTTAGATTTTTCAAATTTCATAAAAGATATAACTAACGAAAACACACCCAAATTTCATCGTTGCATGACCCAGGTAACTTACATTATAAAACCAGAAGAACGCCAAGTTCAAATTTAAAATTATCACCTAGGAAAAACTAATCATCGCGGCATATCCGAAACAATTGAACATATCAAACGTAAATACTATTGGAGATCCATCAATAAAGATATTACCGATTATATTAATAACTGTCAAATTTGTAAAAAACAAAAATACAATAGAAATCCAATCAAACAGCCGTTACAACTCACCCCCACTAATAACAGACCATTTCACACTATACACCTTGATATTTTTCGAATAGGCAATAGAAGCTATTTAACTATATTAGACTCCTTCTCAAAATTCGCTCAAGCATACTTCATCAAATCACACAATCTAACAGATGTTATTGATCAATTATTTAAATATATGACTACCTATACTACTCCTGACGTGATTGTCGCCGATGGAGAATTTAATAAAAATATTTTTAAAGATTTTATTGCAATACATAAAATTCAATTACATACCACAACACCTAATCACCATCAATCGAACTCATTAATCGAACGTCTAAATTCGACAATTATTGAGCACTACAGACTGTTAACAGATATACCTGAACATCAGAAAATACAATATTGCATTTTGGCATACAACCATACATTACACTCTAACCTCAATTTAACACCTTTCGAAATAGTATTTGGACATACGGACAATAAAAATCCATTTGATATCAACTACACAAAAACCTATTATCATGATTACTTATCCGAACACAAAACAAAAATGAAAAATTTATATGAAGCTTTACAAGACAGACAGACAGACACAAAAGAGAAACGCAACTTAAAACTAAACTTGCCCCGTAAAAATAACACTTTTAAATTAAAAGACAAAGTATTTGTTAAAGCTACCTCTAGAAACAAGAAAGACCAAAAATTTACAGGACCTTTCGTCATTTCTCAAATTCTTGAACACGATACCTACGAATTAACGCCCTTCGACAAAGGACCCATAATTAAAAGACACATTAACGAATTACTACCATTTACAGGTCAACCACCCTTGCAATCCTCTGCACCATCACAATCAGGCTCGTAACTAGTGACGTGACGATCAAAGACTTAAAAGACAACCCAGGACTTTACCCTTTAAATTTAGGCAAAGCAATTTTAAAAGAAAGTGAATGGACGCTAATTAAGATTATAGACTATACACCCATTATTGTAAATTATAACATACTTAAAAAAAATGACAACTATTACGACCCTTGAAAATCAACATTTCCCTATTGAACATAGATCATTCAAAATCATTGAAGATGTAATCATTAATCATAATAATTTACTTTTAATTATAAGACAATACTTAGAAAAAGCTGATAAACTTCTTGATCAATTATTTCCCGAAATAAAACATAGAATTAATAAACGCGGACTTATTAATGGTATAGGATCCATCTTTAAATTTTTAACTGGTAATCTTGATGCCGACGACGGCGAAAGATACGAAACAATGATAAATAATTTACAAAAAACCAATGAAGTACATAACAATATTTTACTAGAACAAGCTCAAATTTTGAACGACACAATTTCTACAATAAAAGATTTAGCAAAAAACCAAGCATTATTAAATGCCAATATTAACAAGGTCATTTTAGAAGATAAGGAAATACTCAAACACGTCAGCTCACATTCCGTGAGAATTCTTTTAATTGAAGCAATCCAATCTTTACAATTATTCATAAACATTTGGTCAGAACTAGAAAATACACTAACTTTCGCCCAAAACCAGCAAATGCACATGTCATTGATTGACAATAACGACTTAATTCAAAATTTAAACCAAATATCTAACTACCTAAATGATATTTCAGAAAAAACATTAATTATTCCTTATCCTGCACACCTCAAATATTTACACCTCTACGAATCAATTGTCAGTACCAAGGCATACCAGATTGATACTAAATTCACATTTATCTTCGAAATTCCACTAATTTCTAAAATCAATTTCTACCAGATCATACAACTAATACCTTTCCCAATATTTATTGAGAACCATCAATTTCGGATGATTATTCCTACCTACAATACTTTATTATTCAACGTAAAAACCAGTATTCCCATTGAAATTGACCATTGTAAACCGATAACTTTGAATACATACTTTTGCAATCAAAACAATCATTTCGAAATCCCTAACGATAAATTGTGCGAAACGCAATTACTTTCATTTAACAATAATCAAACATGTACCCCATATCTCTTTGATTTAATCAATATTAAAACCTCACAAATCAATTCTGCTACCTGGCTAATAACTTCACCCTCCAAAACGATTTTAGATATTAAATGTAAAAATCAAGATCTTAGAAAAGAATTATTCGGCTCAAAAATTATGCACTTAACTCCAGATTGCATTGTCTTAGTAAAAGCATAAAAAAAATTAAAGACTCTTAGAGGGGAAGAGTTATGATAAGAGAAACTGCAAGCTGAGAAAGAAGATAAAACAACCTGCTTTCTCAGCACTAGATAAGTGCTTTACTTTGTAAGCTTTTGTATATGTAGTTTTAGTTCTAGTTCAATGCTGTACGAAATAAGTCACATAACTAAACTCCTGTGTGAATTAATAAAGAGCTTTGTTTTTAAAAACTCGTTCACTCAGTCCCAACACGAAACTAGCTAACACAACCTAACCTGAAATTGACATAATAAACGTTCCTATAGTCTAGGAAACACGTGACTTTTCATTCCACAGCCCCCTGGGATCAGCTTTTTTTGGATCTCTTGATATAATGTCATTATTTTAAATACCTTTTCTGATGTGACAATATAATTTTACATAATATTCGATTGCTTTGCCAGCTGCTATCGCTCGATAAGCCTTTAATGTAATATCAAAAACGTTAAAAAACAAATACAATCAAGATTGCAGTCGTTCATCAATAGGCATAATATATTACACCATTTGAATTTCATGCAACCTATTTAACTACTCACCAGCTGCTAAGAATTGCCAAATATTTTATACATAGTTTTAAATCAAAACAACATACATAGGCGTTTGAGATATATCACAGGCTTGCAACAAAGTGTGACACAAAAACTAATATAATAAATGCTGACCTGAAACATACCTCTGTTCTTAATTAAGATAATATCATCGATTATAACCCAAAGAACGTTAAGTAAACAGTGCTACATCAGCTCGCAAACCCATACAATCAAGGATCCTACAAAGTTCAACTTTTAGACCAATTATGTTCAACATATGTATGTACGATATTCCATCCATCAGCGGCAACAACTTGGCAGTGTACGCAAGTGATGTAATCACACAACATTGAACCCAAATCAATCGCCACCAGGCTTATTCTAAAACTACCCCAGGACGTGTTGTTATCAAGTGGTTCAGAATAACAAACCAATATCTGGACTCCACTCTTATATTACTACAACGGTAAATTAATTACAAGCAATACTGTATACAGCCGCGAAAAATGTAAAGCTTATTTATACAGAAAGCCACAAGTTGTCAAGTATTAAAAGTCAGATGGAAGCTAACTATTAATGTTCCTGAGTGCGTCAATTCAAATCCATCACTATTAAAACTTGAAATGATGCACAACCTAGCAACAACTTGAAGGTTGAAGCACAATCTACAAAAAAGAAAGGAGTTATATCAACATTTATAGCAATAACAGTTACTATTTACGCAGACAAGTATTACGCCTACATTGTAACATAGATAGAAATACAACAGCAACCCCGAACTGCTATTTTGTGTATGACAGTATCAGAAAGTAGCCATTGAACCCAGGTTAAATCTATTATAAATCCCCCGCGCAATAAAACGGTTAATCTCTGCTTTGGAGGGCTATAAAATAAAAAGTCATTACTACATAAAATCCAATCAATCTACAATTTGCTGGATGTTATAATAAAACGAACTGAAAAAACAATTGGAGCTCTGAACTTTGGAACAGACGCAGCCCGAGGCTTTCGATAAACTCGAGCCAGCAACTTAATCCACTCTGAAATCACTGGTTTCTTCTTAACTATCCCCAATGCTGGGCATCAGTATTTCACACGTGGACCATTGTTGGTTTTTAATCAAGTAAGAAGGAAAGTCGGCGGTAGAAAATTGATAAATTGCCTAATACGGTCACGAAAACCTATTCCATATCGTAATCGTTCGTTCTGAAGAGATTTTGGGCTCATCAATATTTTTGTCTCATGCGTCCAATTTGTTACGGATAACAAACTTTATTTTCCCAAACATAGGCGGCAAACTACCTTGTTCACTTCGCCCAAAAGTTTCGGCAGATAAGCCATGTACATGGAACGTCAATGTCCAAAGGGAAACTCTCACTGACAGGCTAAATCGGACGAGATTGTAAAGAAATAGACATAAAATCGATGGGCGAGTGCAAGTCTAACCCGATCATGTCGGTTTCCACTCAATATAATAATCCAACAAACGTATGATGTGGCGCAAACAGCCGATTTAATGAAATTACGTCCGAATTATCTTGCAGCACTGGGGTCAGTGGGTTTCAATACGCTCAATCTTCCTGTCCCGCATTTGACCAGCCGACTACCTCGAATAATGGAGAGCAAATGACGTCTCCTGCGGATCGTGTAATAACCTCCCACAAAATACTGACCGAAAATTAATATTTTTATTCCTTCGTTCATATAACGCAGTCGTCAAAGTGCAGGATGGCGGAACAAGTTTATTATTATTATCGAGTATTCTTTATGGTGGCAATATAATATTTTCTTGTGTCATAGCTAAACCATACACCATAAATGATACTGGGTAGGTGGAGCATATAAAACATTTTATTTGGACATATCTCTATTCAGTTACGTCGTAACCGCCTACACAATGAGCAGCTACAATAAAAATTAAAGAATAAAATAGTCAATATGTGAGGTGAAATTACAGTACCACAACTCAACAATTATACATTATATACATTTTATAGCTTAGCATTTTCAAATTTGTGCTGTTAAAATAGAAATAGATTGCAACATAACTTTTTCATATAATATAATTATTACGCTTTGAAAATACCAACTGACCCCAGGGTCTAAGCGTAACCCGGCGACTGGTAACTCCTTTTAAAAAGAGTAGCCGACTGTGACGAATGTGTTTTGAACTAAGCGAACGCATGAGCGTTCTTAAGTAAAACACAACTGAGCACTACCCACCTTTCCATTACTTATGAAAAAACTTAAATATACTTCAGATTACACTTGAAAAACTACAATACGCAGCGCAAAAATAGAACGTTGATATTATATATAGTATTGACTTCTTGGGACTGAAGAGGTCCTGGATTATACATAGAAAAGAGTAAATTATGAATTTGAAGTTATTTGAATAAGATGGACGTTTTGAGATCACATTTAAATGTTTTTAAGTGTTTGCTCAGAACGAACGAAATCACTTTGTAAGTGATCATCAATTTAAACATGAATCTACTTTAAATTCGTAATTAATTAATATTAAATTTTGATTATTTTTATTATTATTATCGTGATCCTCGTTTGTACCGCTTGCGCAGTGTCGAGGCGGTGTGGGGTAAGGCTAAGCTAGTTTGTGCTACGCACAACAGGGCCCGCCTCTGCGGGTTACCGTGTTGGTGCGTAACCATGCTTAACCTGCTGTTGTGTGTGAATGTTTGCGTTTATGGTCTTGATACTCCTCTAATGCGACCGTAATTGGAGGAGTGCCATTAATTTGATCCCCAATGGCAAATGGAGACCGGGACCCAGTACCGAACCCCCAGGGAATTAGAAAAATTTCCGACCCTGGGGAGATTCGAACCGGGAAGCGTTTGGACTATTACATCCAAACCTTGGCCCTCTACCACTGAGCCATCCCAGCCCTTTAAATTTTGATTATTAACTAACGTATTTAAACAGCAACCAAATCATAAAACTAATAGAATCAGCAACCGAACCAGGTAAAAAACCAAAGAGAAATATTAAACTTAGTAGAAGAAAGTAGTGTAGAACAACTTCGTAAGTTATTCAAATATTATACTTTATCAAAAGAATGTGTAAAATCTACATGCATGGCAATACTGAAGAAAATTGACGCAAAGAACCGAAGTGATTACAAAACAATTAATTTATTGCGTCATTAACTTAACAATAATACAGACAAAAATCTATTCTAAATGTGAATTAAACGAACCTTAGTTTGGGTTCAGGAATAACTTGGTAACGCGACAAGCACCGTTTAGTAGTAGTAAGTTTTTACACAACCCTGCAAGCTCCTAAACAGAGACATGCTTTTGTGTTATGTAGATTATACTTTTTTTGCATTCACACTACCGTCCCCCCACGCGGCCGACTGAAGCGCATTTCACTGTGACCTCCACTAACAACGCTTGTCCATACTGCCCCATCGAAATCCCATGTAATATATACTAAAAGTACAATATAGCAAATTAATTTCCATCTTACATAATGTTGTATTAGATGACAAAGATATTTCACTATTTGTTAAGAAATAGTAACCCAAATAGAAGACGAACTGACAGAGTATACAGATATCAAAGGAGGTGTCCGCTAAGAATGTGTATTGCTTATCAGTAGTTGGTATGCAACAAACAAGGCAACCCTCGCTCAAGTAGACAAGAACGCAGTTCAAATCTGTTAAAGTTTCCTACATCCAGTACGCTAAAGTTTTCTATCTAGATTTCCTTCTTGTGTTAATTGTCTACTCAACATTGCCTCTTGTACTGTTTGTCCCTCTTCCAAGCCGTCGTCGCTTATATCAAGCGGTAGGGGTCCCTTTCCAAATTTTTCGTGGCCATCTACTTTCTTTCATGGGACCAAGATGTCCGTATCACACTAATCTTTTCCTTTCTACTCTATCTATTATGTTCGCTTCAATTTCCATTCTTTGTCTTGTCAAGTCTTGAAATTCTGCAGCTTTTATATCCATTTCTACCACTCGCAGTCCTAAATCTTGGTTTTTATTTACTTCCCAAGCTTCTGCGTTCTACAGGATAATTCCTTCTACAATAGTCCGATAGATTCTTCGTTGTGCTCTGTTTTTAATTTCCTTGTCCCGCCATTGAGTTGTACAGCTCTTCGTCCCTGGTTGATTGGATTTCCTATGTCACGGGCACAGTTTGGTTATCTGTTGAAGATCGATACAGGTATTTAAATTCTTAGCAATGTTTTATATAGCCCCCATCTAGAATATATCTTCTCCATCTGAACCTACTATCATATAGTCTTTCTCGAGGTTTATTTCCAAACTCCAGGACTGATATTCGCCCCAGGGACCTAATAAATAATAATTATTTAAATTGTTAAAGCAAGACATAGAAACAAACTCGTTTACTAATTACTGTATAAACGAATTTTACGATTGAATGGCATATTCTGAAACTGCAAATTAAAGCAAGATGTGCGGTGCACCACCAGGTTCTTGTTTCCTTTCGGAGTGAGGGTAGTAGTAGGGGGCAATTGTTACATTTCGGCAGTGTTAAAAATAAAATAGTACAAGAGGATAAGACAAACACCAGGAAAAAGGAAAATATACCGAACCTGATTTTATATTTCGTTGTACATAAAGCCTTACTTAACTTTTTCCAATAAAATAGGAAATTCCCCATTAGTTAACATCTATCCTGAAAAATCTATTATACACTCTTAATGTTTCATCATTAAGGGGGTACTAAAATGTCTCACAATAGGCTAAAATTAATGTTTCGCATTGTCAACGTAGCTACGTTAATAGATAATATGCGGTTTTCAATAACTAGTATCTAACAAACCCCAAATTGAAATAAGGTATAAAAATTATCAAAAAAAGCATAAGAACTTGTGATAAAAAATTTCCAGAAGTAGTGCAGACATACGGTAAAATCAATCTACTTTTACGACATGCGGAATTAATTTAGTGAATGTTTGTCAGCATCTTACAAACTACCATTCTTTAAGCAAATAATGGCTACAACCCCAATGTCAAAATGTATCTGATGTTCTGGCAATCAGGGAGAAGAATACAAGGGTTTGTCGATGTAAAAAGTTACTTTTAGATTTTGGTAGCCAATCTGTCAACTGTTGATTTTATTACAACATTCTAAGTATAATTATTTTATGAAAATTGCTTGCAGTTTAAATCAAATCCTAGATTATTAATAATTGTTTTTAGTAAGTTTATTACGGCAATTACATTTGCATGAGCCTATGTAGATTTTTCTGGAATAAATATATTTTTTCGCCTCATATTTCGTTACCCTTGAAATTACTACTGTTTTCATTATTGACATTTATATTATTGAAAAATACATGTATTATAGCATGATAAATTAATTTCCTGAGCATTCATAGTTCAGTTTCGGAAATATTGACCTGAAGCTTCTGCAGAATTTGCACTCCATCATCATCAGATTTTGCTACCGTTTAAACTAGCCATCATATGAATCTCTACATTATTGTTTTCCGTATAATTCATGAGACCAGGTTATACGAATGTTTCGTTGTACACAAACTAGTGTTATAATTTTTGCGGTCAAGTCAAGACGATTACATTTTAAAGACAGAGGTACGGACTGATACATTTCTCTAAATAATTATTATTTTTAGCAGAAAAATTAAAGCACAATGCGCGCCGACTAAAAGCAGTAATTGTAATTATATATTGTTCTGTTAAAAGACATTTAACTCTGATTGGTACCGCAGTATGGCTACACAGTACGAAAAGTATTAATCCATTGCAGTTAAAACTAGTTAAATGATATTTTAGTGTTTAATTATATTTAATAAACGAGAATGTTATTCAGTTATATCAATGTGCAACCGAAAATATTTAATGATTTCAGTTCCAATATAAATTCAGATAAAACACAGTAAACCTCATTTCACAGATACTCCATGAAACAAAAAATGAGTGCTAAAAATTCTAATTGAATTATTATCTCCAAATAAAGGCTGGATTATATTTGTTCCAAATGCGTTGCCCTTCACCTCTTGCTTTAATAAATCTGCTGGACAAATTAGACTCCAATTGCAACAAATTGGCAGACCTTAAAAATCAAGCAATCCTAATTAGTGTTTAGACAGAACAGCCGTTAAAGGATGATTTATAGGAAATCGTTAATACATTACTGGCACAATATCACTTGCTATGGCAAAACGCAAACGAGAGATATTAATGCAAGCAGTAATGCCCTATAAATCTGCTGCATGACTACGAATTCGTTACGAATATTAAGCGCACCCACCACAGTCCATCTCACTTAATTAAACAACCTATCCGGTCAAGATACGTAACGTCTCTTAGTTATTTACATGTGGAAATGTATGTTTTTATAAGATCATACTTGAATTTAAAATAGATAAGAGTGAACAATAATTTTAATGATATATCAAAGACGCATTTTGTAAACAACGATAAAATACTTGTTTGTTAAATGTAGCCTCAAAATACCTCCTAGCTCAACTAATACACAACTCTTTATCTCATTCCACACAAAACATAATATCACTGCTATCTAGCTCCTTCCATAAAGTCACAGGTGGACGTGAACATATAAACAATTTCACAAACATTAGTGGAATGATCACAAATCGCGGGAGCGGTTTACTTATCGCAGCCCAATAGACTTGACAGTGGGATCGCTACTAAACCAGCTCCTTGCAGAGTTCGCTCGCAGTAAAGACTTCTGCCTTACCCACTAACCAAATTGAATCTTCTTTCACAACAAACTGAGGCACACAGTTCTTTGGGTTCTTACAATACCTTCTCCTGTAGTAATTAAGGACACACAGCTATTTGCGATCTTACAACATACTCTTCTATAATTAATTAGCACACCAGTCCTTTAGGTTCTAACAGTATAATAATCTGGAACACACAGTCCATTAGGCTTACATTGTATTCTCTTGCTCATAATAAACTACATAAACAGCCCTTAGGGTTCTTACAGTACCTTACCATAATAAATTAAACCTCTCTATCCTTTGGGTTATTAGAGTACACTATATCATACTAAATTAGGACACACAGCCCTTTGGATTGCTACACTAGCTTGTATTATAATTAACTTGGATACACAGTCCTTCGGGTTCTTACAGTATGCTCTCTCATAATAAATTAGGACACACAGTCGTTTGGGATTCTTACAGTACCTTCTCTCATAATATATTAAGATAAATAGTTTTTAGGTTCCTGCTGTACCTCTTCTCAGAATATTCTAGGACACACTCCTTTGGGTTCTTACCATATCCTCTCTCATAAGAAATTAGGACACAGCTATTTGGATTTTTACAGTACGCTCTCTCATACCAAATTAGGACACATAGCTCATCGGGTTCTTACTGTGTACAGACTCTCTCATAATTAATTATACTTATGTAAGTCCTTCATCTACTTACCAATAATATCATCATTATTGTTAACAAATATACCAATCAGTGCTTAATTACATTTAAAGCAACTTAGACAGAATATTTAAAGAAAAGCCTTTTTATATTTCACAAACACTTTTAGAAATATATAGCTTCCATGGACATTTTTAACAAAGACATATGAGAGGTAAAACGAAAAATCATTTCGTTTGAGATCTAATTGGGAACGATTTTATGTAACGTAATTTCACATATTGCCTAAAAGTAGCAATTAAATGCAGGCACAAATGGAATTGAAACTGTAATTTAAATAAAAGAAGGTACTAGCTGTAGTTCAGTTCACAATTTCTATAAAAGCTTGAAGTAGGCTTCTGCACTAATCTCATTACCATTCAGCAAACGGGTAATATAATTTCTACGAGTACGAAAGAGACCTAATCAATTGAACTACATAGAGCTACGCATTTGCCAATTAATGGCGTCAGTATATGATGGTGTGCGTAGCACTATTCAAGGAACCCAGAGGCGTTTACTAAAACTGTTATATTTTAGATTAATTTCCAGTAATTAGCTATAGCCATGTATGATTTGTTTAATTCTGCTATATACTGTGATTGTACTGTGCTACAGGATGTTCATCTTGTATGTAATTTAAAGAAAATGTCTGAGGAAACAGCCATATAAAAATTAAATTTAGTCGGACCTACGATCGAATTCAAGTATTTCAGAGCAACTGTCCAACTGCACTACGGCCACTCAGCATACGAATATAAAAGAATAATATAACTGGATTAAATTGATTAAAAGCAATATTCTGTTATTAACATATGAGGAATATTCTCCTTATTCTTGAATCATTTAATAACTGTTCCTGCTTTAGTTATTAAATTATTAATTTTTTATGATTTAGTTTTCTGCACACCTGCGGTAACCAAGGTACTACTTGTTCAATTTTGAATTCAGTATAGAAACCCCAGTACTACGGTCAACATTCTACAGAGTAATTTTTATTAAAAATTAAGTTTTCATGACTTCTAAAGATTCCAGAAATGATAGACCGAAACTCATTCTGTGCGATGTTTCTCCGTTAGTACTCAACTTTGCTTAAATGAGCATTTTATTGTCTACAAAATATGAAAGTAGCTCATTTAAAACGATAAGAAGCGTATAGTACTGCTTTTGTTAGAGTTCCTCTAATTCGTAATCATGCCGCTGTTTATTTCTGAATGTCTATGTTTTCGCACTTGACGGTATTAATTTACCTTGGTTGCCATAACAATCCCAAAATCCTGGGTCTAGAATGTGTGATTTTAGTCTGACGGCATTTTCTGCCACCATAAGTTTTCAACTAGAAATGGAAGAAAGCGTTTTGTAGATTATATTACCTGTAAGTATTTAATTTGTATATTAATTATTACTTAGCCTTCTACAACAAATTCTGTTTCGGTCTAATAAGTAGTATTGTGCAAAAGACATTTTCATAAAATAAGTGGTTTGTGCGTTTTAAGTATTAAATGGCATTCATGCCATTATGCCATTAAATGGCAAGTACAATCACCCAAACACTTCGCAAACCCAATGAATAACAAATGGTTATTATGCGGACGTACTTACATATATTATGAATGAAGTGGGGCAACAGTTTACAATAGTTTGAGGGAATACGTATTCAACCTACGCTTTCTTTGGGTATTCAATTTATACGTTAAGTTGCAAATATTAGTTTCAATTTGCCACTCATACAAGGTTTTTCAGCACTATTTATTAATAAGAATAATAATGTAAAATAAAATAAATACGTGACGCTGTATTTGACATTTTAAAATTATTGCCAATAATTAAGATTAGTATAATTATAATTATAACTCGCAACTAATAAATACAATTACGATTATGTTATGTTTCTAAAATAGTGCTAGGCCAAAATTATTAATTCCACATCGATACAGGAATTATATCATATGATGTTCAAGATTAGGTGATTTCCGAGTTATTCAATTGCTTGTGTAAACATTTTAATACTTGCTTTACTGTTACATAAATAATATTAATTACCTGTAATATAATAATATATTTTTCTGGATATATTTACTGAACCTGTTCTTTAGAATTATAGTGTCCCCACACTTCCGCGACAGCCGAAGGACTGTAGAAAGAAACTCGATGTCTTGTCGAGAATTAGGCAAATATCGGAACATAAGTTTCACATCTAAATTATTTTTGCTTTACCTTCACGAAATAGCTGTGTGCTATGTCGATAATCAAACTAGTTTTGCCGTGTAACATAGATACACAGTTTTTGTTAAATATTTTTTTATGTTTTGTATTTTACCCACAAGCAAACGGTGGACAATTTAACAGATCGAAAAACTCTTTACTTGTTTATTTTTGATTAAATTCCCTCGACGATTAATAATTTTTCTCAAGAATTAGGTACCATAGCTTCAATTCTGGAGACATTTTTTTTTTATTATCGTCTATGAATATTTACAATCTGTCATACACAATAACAGTCAGTAAATGAATTGGTTAAGGAGATCGTAACATGTGAGAAAGCTCTCCAATTCAGGAGAAATGATAATGGAGTTGTTTATTGACGTTTAGAGCATAAAACCACGACATGCAAGCTAACGGCGGCAATAATAAATTAGAATTATAAGACTTGAGCCTATAGAAAACCTATATTAAATAATATAAATAAGAATAAAAAATTCTGCATTCTACCATCTATTCTCTATAACCGTCATTGGTTCATAAACGCCCAGCTGAACATCAGTATCTCTATAATATCAGCCCAACCATATACAGTTAAAACAGAAACTTGAAGAGACAGCTTTTATCCTACAACTGCATTGTCTTAACAGAATAATGATGTTTTCTTCAATTTTGTTACGTGTACCGTCCACAAAGAATTACAGAAAAATAAACCCACATATTTTTATATTATTTAAATACTAATTATCACAGTTTTAAAACGGAAATGTATGAGAATTTCTTCGAAATCCTGCTATTTGTTAGACGTACAGATCTAGTTAACTAATATTCTTCCATATTTTACGCCTGTATTCTGCTTTATTTTTTAAACGAGCTCTGCCCAAGAAAATGGGTCGTTGGTACCGAACCTCTACTGTGTTTAGTTGGGTTGCCAAACTTATCTCCCATAGCTATTCTTCTTCTTCTTCCAGTGCTTTGTATCTTACGAGATGTAACAATCGTCTCTTCTATGCCTGTGTTGCGCGTTTTAAAGTACCACAGACAAAGAAAACCTACAGTTTAACGTGGGTTCCGAACCACGGGAAGTGTAAATACTTATACCACAGAGAATATTTTTACAAAGCAGAATACTTCGCTGGTTTGCCATTGCCTTGCGAGAGAGAATAATCGTTAAAAAGCCGTTGTTTCGGTACCTAAGGACATCTTTCAGCAGTCACTCTCAGCAAAAGAGAACCTGAAGTTACAAATTGGGAAATTGGGAAAAACTCTTGTAATCTACTATAATCGTGTTTTAATAAGATTGCTACAAATTTCAAAATTTTTGAAAGCGCGCAGTTTTTATAATTTAATGCGACTATTCAAAAAATTAATGTTTAGGTTAATTTGATAAACTGTAATCGAGCAACGGGGCGTTTAAGTCGGAATCTTCAAAATATCGTAGTTGCTGTAGTTTTAAAACTAGACAATTATAATATAGTGGATATTATATAATATAGAATATATTTGTTCGGCAAGGACTTTAAGGATGTATATACAATTATGTGGCGTGAAACCTTTTTCCGAGATTTTGTGGAAACTTGCTTCTGAGGACTTTTATGAATTTAGGAAAACTTAGATTTAGGGTCGAAATACATTCTCGCTTGTGCAGGTAAACTATGCAGCTTCTTGCTATTGTAAAGCTGTTTACATACAATTAAAATGCAGAATGAAAAAAATATCGCTACCCATTTGAAACTTCTTGATATATCCGAAGGAATACGATCTTACTGCAACCATATTCATTCCCAGTTTAAGATTTCACCTATAATTGCGAAACTGCTCTAGTAAACTAATCACAAAAATAAAAAGATAACTTTGCTACATGTGTGCAGACAATCCATAGATATCTACATCTGCTTAAATCAAACAGAACAAAATCACAACCAGTCTGTATAAAATAGGTGACCCTTATATTTCGGATTGGCAGGCAAAATCGCTATTAAAAACCATTTAAATATTCGCTGTTTTAATAAATACAAACTATAAATTGTGAATCAATTTTCATTGGCATCAGTAAATAACAAAACAAGGTTATCGATTAATCAGTCTGTAACCAAAAACAATACACGTACATATAAGAGGGCAGTTTTTAAGTTTTTAAAAACGACTTGGTGATGCTATTGAGAAGTGTCATTACTATTGTCGTATAATTTGACATTTGTTATTGTGAAAACAGTGGCAGCTTAGAAACTGACCGAGTAGTTTGTTTACAGCGAGCGTTTAAAAAAAAGCAATTTTGTGAAAACATGGAAATTTCACTTGCAGGTTTTCGTTGGATGATTTTTTACGATTTTAGTAAAGGTCTAACTCAAAAACAATGCAGAGGAACGCTTCGTTCAACTTTTGGTAATGAAGCACCATCAAAAAAGGACTCGTGTTAATTGGTGTAAAGAAATGCTCAAAAAATTCGACCTAGGAACTGCAAAATCCGTACATAACATCGTAACAGGTGACGAAACTTGTATATATTCGTATGAACCGAAAATGAATCAACAATATACTGTTTGGGTGTTCCAAGATGAACCGACTTCCACAAAAGTTGTTCTAGAGAACAGAACAGTTAACGCTGAATGATATACAACAATTTTTTTGCCAGAAATCATCAACGAAATCACGAAAACCAACCGAAAACGTCGCATCATTCTTCATCATGACAATACCAGCTCTCACACAGCACGTCAAACAGTTGATTATTTAAAGTGGAAAATCATCGAATTAACGTCTCATTGTCCATATTCAACTGATTTATCGCGTAACGACTTCTTTTTGTTCCCGAATGCAAAACAAAAATGCGTGGACAGCGATTTTCATCACTTCAAGAAGTTGTTGAAGCCTTCAAAAACCATTTTTTTGAGATACCTACTTCAAAGTGGAAAAAATATTTCGAGCATTGGTTTGAACGCATGCAAACGTGTATAAATCTTAAAGGCGAATATTCTGAAAAGCAATAAAACAGTTTGTTCCAAAAAATTTTTTTTCTTTCCTAGCTTTTGTAAAAACTGAAAAGACTGCCCTCGTATCACCAATTTGCAGGACTGTATATCCTAATATTAAGTAAACTAGAATATATTACATGGGATATATAAAATATTTGTCACTTTCATCCAACCGTTAGTAGCGGTATGTATTTTCTGTAAAACAACATTATGACTTACATGTAGCAGCAATTTGTCCAAATATAATTCAGTTTTCTTAATAAAGTATTGCTATGCCATTAATCGAATTATAAATACCTAAATCACAGTGTCCTAGATTACATAACTCTGAAATAATTGGCAACAGTAGTCACCCTTCTCTCTTCTTCTTCTTTAGCAGCCGTTAACAGTCCACTCCTGGACATAGGCCTCCTTCATGCTCTTCCACTCTATTCTATTTTACGACAGTTGGTGCCATTTACTTCCAGCTTTTCCTTTCACGTCGTCTATCCAACGCTATTTTGGTCTGCCAGCGCTGCGTCGATTTAGTCTTGGTTGCCATAGGACCACTCGTTTTGTCCATCTGTTTTGATCCTACCAGGCGACATGTCCTGCCCATCTCCACTTTGAGTTTGCGATAGCCGATATCACATCTATCACTCCCGTTCTTGTTCTAATTTCTTTGTTGGTTATGCGATCTCTGAGGCTTGTTCCCAACATACTTCTCTCAACGGCTCTCCGAGTTACTCTAAGTGAATTGACAGATTTGACAGTTAAAGAAATCGCCTCCATGCCGTACGTCACTACCGGAACTAAAAAAAATTCTTTTCTATTTAAGTTGATTGGGATGTCGTGATTCTTTAGTATTGACCCCAATTTGCCTGTCGCTGTCCATATCATGAGGATGCTTCTAGTAACCTCGGCACTTTGATTTTCTTTGTCGAGTTTTATTAACTGTCCCAAGTAAACATATTCTGTGATATTTTCGATGACAGTTCCATTCACAACGACGTATGTTATTTCGGGGGATAGGATCTTTGTTTTCTTCAGATTCATTGAGAGTCCGATTTCCTTCGATGCTGCCTGGAGTTCACTCAGCATACCCTGTAGTTCTTCTATATCATTGCTGATCAGCACAATGTCATCCGCGAAGCGGAGATGGTTCAAATATCTACCATCGATGTTTAAGCCTTTGTTTTGCCATTCTAGTTTCTTGAACACTTCTTTCAACGCAAGAGTGAACAGCTTCGGGGAAATTGTGTCCGTATTTTGTTCGTTGAGTAATTATTTGCGATGTTTACTTGTAGTGTTGCATTTTCCTAGATGTATTTCAAGATGTTCTTGTATAGGGAGTCTATTCTTGCGTTGTCCATCGCGTTAAAGATAGCCCAAAGTTCTATCGAATCAAAGGCTTTACTGTAATCGATAAGAGCAAGATGTAGCGGGACATTGTAGTCGGTACACTTTTCTATTAGTGTTCGAATTGTTTGGATATGTTCAATTGTGCTATAACCCTTATGAAAACCCACCTGTTCTGGGGTGTTGGTATTCGTCGAATTTAGTTGTTAATCTATTGATAATAATTTTAGTTAGCAGCTTATATGGGTGAGATAAAATACTTATTGTTCTGCAATTCACTGTTTTGAATTTGTCGCATTTTTTATACAGTAGAACCACTTGTGCATTTTTCCAGGTCTTAGGAATTATGCTTTGTGAGGGATTTGTTTAGAAGAACCTACATAAGCGTAATGTTACATTTCCGCCCGTTTTTAACATCCCGACTGAGATTCCGTCTTCGCCAGGCTTTCGACCATTTTTCATTTTTGATAAGGCATACCTTATCTCGTCTGTTGTGATGTCAGGAAGTTCTTCTGATCCCACATTAACAATGTTTATTCGGGCTGCGTTGCGTTGTTCTGGGTTTGTGGAAGTGTACAGTTTTGTGTAGAAGCCTTCTACAATTTTGGTTAGTTTTATTTTACCAAATTCGATGTCATTATCTGCATTCTTGAGTTGGTGTATTCTCATTCTTCATTTTGTGTGGACTGATTTTAGAACCTTCATGTTTTTATTATTTTCGATTACCTGTTTGATTTCATCCGTGTTGTGTTTTCTTATACCATTCCTTATGTTCTTTCTTATCTTTTGATTCAGCTCAGAGCTTTCTGATTTTTCCCTGTTCATTTTTCTTCGTTGTTCCATTAACGCCTTAGTTTTTTTTTTGTTATTTTTGAATATTTGTGCTTTATTGTTGTGGAGCATGTTTCTTGGTTGTTGTTATCACGTCATTTCTTATTTTTTCTTCTAACTGATTTATTCCAAGCAGTTGTAGTTCATTTTTGTTTGATATCTTCTTAAATAATTCTGCTTGATATTTCTCGGCGTTTTGTTTTAGTTGTTCGAGGGTTGGGAATCTTTCAGCCTTTATTCGTTTATTTTGTTTGGTTTTGATGTTTATTGCTATATTTGCCCTTAGTAACCTGTGGACGCTTCCCGTATTGAATTGATTTACGACTGATACATCTTTTACAATATACTTTATGTTGGTTATAATATGTATAGTCAATTTGATTCTTTGGTTTATAGTCGGGGCTTCTCCAGGTCTTTGTTTGAGTTTTTTGAAGAATATATTCATACAGTACATTTTTTTCATTTTGATGGTAATTCATTAGTGTATCTCCTCGTTCGTTTGCTGCTCCGACTCCATAACCACCTCTGTAAGGAATGCTGTCTTTGTTTTCTTTTCCCACTTTTGCATTGAAGTCCCCATTAAAAGAGTGAAGTGTGCGTTTTCTGATTTTCGGGCCATCGTGATATCTTCATAAAATTGTTCTATTTCTTCGTCCTCTGATGTGCTTATGGGTGCATATACCTGTCTAATTTGAAGCCTATATCTCTTTGAAACTTTTAAGACTACGTAGATGAATCTAGGTGATATTTTATTCATTTTCATGACTAAGTACGTGTTTGAGTCTTTTGTGGATCATAATTGGAACGCCGCCTATGTGTGTTTTTGTTCCTCCATTGTGCTGATACAGTAAGTGACACGATTTTAAGGTAGTAGTCACCCTAGCAGATTCGATTCTGTTTTTATGGGAAAATACTACCAATACTACAACAAATCTGGAAATTGTAAATGATGTTTATTAGTAACATCAGTAAAGGCTTCAGAAATGATCTTAAAGTCCGACTAAAGTATTTATCATACCTGCCATTTTAATGTTAATATCCTTACTTGCATTTATCTGATTATTTGAAATTGCTTGAACTTTGCTATTTACTGTTTCCTTGGCTATGGTGTTTGCAAAATTTAATAATTCATAAACATATATGTTATCCAGAAACTGCCAACTTGGAAACAAACAACATATTTACATACAGTAGTTGATTGGCTGTGGTTGCTATTACGCCTGAAGGAGCATCCCTTGATAAATTTACAGTTAAGTAATAGAGGCTAGCGACGTGTGAGATCATTGCACTATTTCATATTAGTGTTTTGGGAGTTATTTTTGTTAGGTAACAGAGTTCGTATCATCGCTTTGCTCTAATAGATATGTAACAAATTTAACTATTTCAAATTTGTGCATTATTATTTAATGTTAATACATTCTTCAAAATTATTTACTGGCGAAAGTTTTTATATTGTTATTTTAATTATTATAAAAAACAATTATAAGTAATGAAATCTGATTTACTTATACTTATAATATGTACTATAATCAAGAAAGTTTACATTTGATTTATGCACAAGTTTTACTAAGGTAGCCACCTACGCTCAATGATCTGTACACTGAGACATATTAGGACGGCTGTTTCACATTTTATGATTCTACTAGCAAAATATATAGAAAAGTGAAAAATATGTTTTATGTAGCCTTGGTTCTTGCGTAGAAATCTCATAAATTTGCCGCCGAGATTAATTTCTTAATTCTGCCATTATCACACCATTTATAATGAATGATGATGTAGGACTAGCAGCTCGTTTAGCACTACTTGTTCCACACTGTTTGGAAACACTTATAAGTTTCCAAGAACATCCAAACTTTGGTTTACAGTTAGTTTGCGCTGGAGAAGCACAACTGCAGGCTAAACTAATTTTTTGGGTGCTCCTGGAATTACACCGGTGTTACAAATGGAGCACAGGAAGAATGACGAATATTGCTTCTGAATGGGCATTCAAATCGTGTCGAAGGCATTTATTATTTTTTTATTTGATGTAGTCTGTACGCAAACACCGGATCATTATCGGGGCAACATTTGTGTGCAGAACCGTAAACACAATTCAAACGGTAATAAATCGGATCGGATAAATCCGGCAATAAAACGCATCTAAACATCCATAGACAACTAGATTAAAGTACTATAACTTTTTGTAGATTTTACCTCTGATTGCATTTATCGGGCGTTTCCATCTTTGAGGCGAAATTCCATAGAATAATCAAAACGTAGAAGGCATTACAAGGAACATGTTCCCACTTTAATAAATCATGAACGGATACTATACGTATTTAGTTTATTTTGGCTGTAATTATAACAACTTTAAAATTTATCAGCAATGAATAAAGTTAAGCTTAACCGAAGTAAATCCGATTACACTGTAGAACGTAAAGTACTTTTGTTGCTGCAATTTTACTCTAAAGATCTCAAGGATTTATTCTTTTGAAGTTTGTGGGAGAGTTGAACTGGAAATAAGCAGAGTTTATAGTATTTTTATGGTGCACATAAACTGGACGATTGGTAATAACCGTATACCCAGCGAGGACAGCGTCTGAAACTGAATTGTGCATTTCATGTGGAAATTTTATGTTGTGTGTGTCTACCTTTCTGCAAATTGTGGGGTGGTTACAATTTAAACATATTGTCTCAGCTCAATACAATGCTAGCGTGGCGATTTTCTATGCAGCGAATGGAGATGAGAGATCATTTACCCTAAGAAGAGATGATGTGTTGAAGCTCTTTGCAGAAATTGTAGCGCTGTATTTCATACTCCAGGAAAATCTTGGAACAATTCATGACGTACAACAGCACGATAAACACAATTTGTGCGCCTCAATAATACAGAAGTATAGAACCGTAAACACGTTAGCGCCTCGTTAATTTAATTAGACCCTTTCAAGAAGCAGACATTTTTACAAAATCTTTCTTGCGTTAATTAAAACGTATAAATTCCATGTCTCATGAAACTGCGACACGCCTTTTTCTTAATTAACTAGATTCATTTTTCCATTGATTTTGCCCACTTTAAAATTTTGTAAATTTAACCCGCAGGCCCATCACAAATCTTACGCAAACATCTAAGCATTTGCGCCAGTATAAAAAATTTCTAGGTTTCCACTCTCGGACGTGGATAAAATAAAAGAAATTTATCCTCAGATTGGGTCTAGAAACGTTCTCTGCCTGTTTACGGTCTTTCGCGTTTTCTGTCATCCTACTTCTCTAACCTCTGTCAGTTTGCCAGAGGTTATTTCCCAAGAGCAGCCGATTAATTTAACTTTAACTGTTGATTGACCCATTGAATTAATCTATTAATCAGCGCGATCCTAATTCCAGCACTCCGAAGAAAGCGCTTCAAATTAAAACACGTTTAATTGACTTGCCTGGTATTTGAATGATTCCAAGTTATGCAATTTACAAATCATGGAACGTTTTTTCTCATTGCATTACAATTTTAATGCAATTTAAATGAAACTGAGGCGAGGTTTGGTTGTAATCGATTAAATTTTAAAAAGAAATCTTCTGCCTTCAAAATCCAATACAATTTCTAAGCAACAGTGGAAAAACGCCAACTTATTTCCCCGACCTCAAAACATCTGTCTAAGAAAAACGAGCAATCTTCTAAGAATATTTTTTTACAAAATCCTTTTTTAACAAGTCATTAAATGATACTCTTTCTACAATTTTATAATAGGAATAAATACTGAAGGAAAAATGTAATTTTACCGTTAGGTAATGATTCAAATACAGCCACCACAAATTTGCATCTTTATTTTGGTAATTCCAAGGCCTTAGAAAACTATTCAATGTATCTGCTAAAATAAAAAAATGGAAGGTGGCCGGAAAATATTGAAAAAAGCAGTGAAAGAAAAGAGGCAGAATAAAATACAGTAATTGCCATAAATGAGAAACACAACAAAAACTCTGTAAATCTGTATCAAGTATGAAGCAAGTGAATGAAAACAAAAAGCTTATTGTTTGTGAGAGGAAAGAAAATCTTGAAAAAAACAAAGCACTAATGAAATCTTAGGAAAAGAGAAAAACAAACTAATATTTATATGGAAAACCTTAATACAAACTTTTAACACCTAAAATATGATAAAGCAGGTTCGATTATACCAAAACCAAATTCATGCACTTCAGAAATAGCATGAGTAAAGAGCGAACATGCAGTAAGCAGAATATAAAATAAAACAAGAACAAAAAGCGGCATGCGTTATTCCGAAATAATAAATAAATACATAACAAACACGCTTGTTCAAAATATAGCTTTAGGGAGCGATACCCGCCAATATTTCCACGAACGTCTGTGGTTCTATGGTTCTTGACAATTTGCGGAATAAGCCCCCAGTTTTGTACAGTCATAAATCATAATTCATTGCGTAATCGTTATTGAAGTGGCTTAAGCTGAATAGGTTCGGCAATGATTGAGAGCTGTATTATATTTTAAACACCAAAAAATTAAAATACGTTTCTTGGACAATTTTACTACATCTACAGCAATTGCATTTTGGGGTAAATGTCGGAGTGATTACTTAGCTTTTTTTAGGATTAATAATTCTTTTTCCATTATGCATATCATCGACAGTTATGTAAATACCAACGCAGACACTTTACAAATGTATAAAATTGTGTTTGTAAATTACTAATTCTAAAGTTATTTCAATATTTCATTTAACGTCATTTGGATTATCTAAAGGATAATGTTTTTGATATGTTTCCCAGCTGTCTTTTCGAGATAATCCGTTTAAAATTTCGAATTTGTTCTATTCTGCAATCTTCCTACATAGCCGTTTTTAAATACAAAGTAAGTATAATCTAAAATTACTGCACTTCAAAGAATAGATAATACTAATTTATCAAAGATTTAACAATGAATGACTTTGTTTAATTTAGGAATAAAAAGTTGTGTGTGATACCAAAACAAATTTCCTGCTGGGCCTAAAAGAAAATGCATATTAGCGGATACAATTCCAATTAGATATTTAGGGTGAGTTTAATTATGTAAATTACACAGCAAGATAGATATCTATAAAAGAAAAAGAATTTAATATTATTGATTCCTGTATAACTGTATCAGAAAAATTAAACTGAATTATCAAGAGACAGGAATTTAGAAATAAAGTTTAAAGATAACCAGAATAATGTACCAACATTTTGTTTACAAAGAAGAATATCCGACTCTGAGTAAAAAGGCAATAAAATTGTTTCTTCCATTTGCAACAACTTGTTTGGCTGGGAGTAGACTTTCAACAATGGTTGTTACGAAAAATAAGTTTAGAAACCGACTCGACATAAGTTCAACAATGAGAATAGTATTAACTAATTCTATTGAAATAAGAATTCATAAATTAATTGAATATGATCAACAACAACAATGTAAATAAATATTATTTTGTATTATTTTGTTAATAAGTTTTGTATGAGTTTTTAATAAATATAAATCAAACTATTTTAGTAATTTTTATAATTTGAAAGTAGCCCATTTTATTTAAAACCGTTAATCCTACTTTTTTTCGTAGTTAATTTTAAATAACAAACAATGGAAATAAAGTATTTGCTATAAATAGAAATTCGCCTGAAGTAGAAATGTACTGAATGTCACTTTTCGCATGTAGAAGTTATTTTTAAAAATTCATAATTTATTTAGTTATATAATATACAGTGACTTCAGTCTACCAAGGTCCGTAAATTTTATATTATAAACATTTGGATCGCGGCACTATTGCAAACAAATAAGTTGGGTCGCCCGGCGGAAAGGTTGATAACCACTGCTTTCGCCTTTACAAAAAAAATATATATTATAAATGACCCCTAACTGCCACCATATGCGCCAAATCTAAAATTAATGAAACCGTACAAAACGGTGTTAGTTAATTTTTCCTGTAAATGAAACACCTTGTATACTTTTACATTAACATGAACTATTAAAACGCTTGATTAACAAGTTAAGTTTTACTGAAATCAAAGTTAATTACAGGGTGCAGCCCATAACATCTTCATTGACTATTAAAACATTGCGGTAACAACTACTAGAGGGTGGCCAGGAACTAAAGATCAGCGGGTTAGACTTCTACACTGCAGGTCTGGGGTTCAATTCCCAATACCGGAACATCAGATCCTTACCCGCCGTTCTCCTTTGCAAGGCAATGGCAAACCAGCAAAGTATTCTGCTTAATAAATCTTCTCTGATTAGAAGTGTTTACACTTCTAGTGGTTGGGAGATCAAGTTAAACTGTAGGTCCCCTATCTCTGTGTACTTTAGAAACGTACAACACAAACATAGAAGGAAAAGAAAAAGGAAAATCAATGTAGGTTCATTCCCCACAATGGGGCGGGCCGTTATAGGGGTCAATCGGGTTCCGCACCGGAACCCTAAGCCCCTCTTCCGCCAGTAATGGGGATGTAAGGATAGGAAAGACCAGGAAAATTAGATAACGGAATTTGCTGGATGATACTGTCCCAGGAAAACCACGAAAAAGCTGAGTCACGACAGACGGCCGGGGTATTCGAACCCAAGACCTCCCGAATGAAAGGTAAACCCTCTACCGCTGAGCCACCATCCTCAGTAAACATAGGAGAAAAGATCGATATGTGTCTTGAGATAAAACACTGGAAAAAGAACATAACTATTAACTTATTCCGGTGCTGGTTGTGTTGCATAGGTCTATACAATTATTTTTAAGGGTTAGTGAACTAAGCGTTCAGTCCAATACATGACTAATATGCAAAAAGAACAGATGATTAGACTTCATATACTACAGTATAAAGTCAAGGTATGTGATTTTTGAGAATACTACTATTAAAAGTGCTACGCATTAAACTTGCAAAAATACATTAACAGAAACCATAATTACATCAATGTGCATCACATATTGTAATTTATGGGCTGCTGTTATTTTATCATTAGTGAACAGCAAATATTATGTAGAAAAGTTCGGATATTAAACAAACTGCGAAAGGATACAAATATTCAAATACCTGTGAAACCAAGCAATTGCGCCATTGCGTATTAAACTTTAAACAGGATTATCTGAAACACATATTGTGGGAGTTTCAAGGTAAGAAAATAACTTTAAAATCCACATAATTTTTAAAGTCGGCTACACAGCTCTCCATTAATGAATACTTTATAAATTACTTGTTTATGACATTCCTTATGTTCGTTTAACATGCTTAAAAGCATATATTGTTAATTTTAATTTTAGATCTGGCAATAAAAGACGCTACTATGTTATATTTCTCATTTTCTTATTTCAGTGCTTCTGTATTTAACACACACTGCTATACATATTTAAATCGGAATTAACGATATCTAAAGATTTATAGTTTACATTGCGAAATGTACAGTAAAAACTTCGAAATACTTGCAGCATATTTTGGGAACCTCACGCTCAGCGCCTCCACCAGCAAAAGCTTTGAAACTCGAGGAATAACTGAAGGTGCCCACTTTAATCACCTCTCTTTATATAACATGCAATATTGATAGACCCTAATAAAACTTTTCTGCAGATAGTTCGAAGCCCAGGTTAAGCTGTAGGTCCCTGCTCTCCTACATCTTCGCAACACACAAAGCAGTAGTTGAGAAGTCGCCGACGTTTAGGCAGGATACAGCGCATACTATTGATGATGATAAGCTACTAAATGCAATCAAATTTTTAAATATAACTTGATAGACATAAACACAAATTAAGCGAATACCAAAAGCATTGTTGTACACGTTTTGGATTTTACGTTTCAATTTATATTCTGCAAACTAATTCGAACGGAATCTTCGTTTTAAAGTTTTCAAGGCAAAGGACTTTTAAATTGGTCCATGCTTTAAGTTTCCTTCTTTAAATTTCTTTATTTCAGCTGCACAGCAACCATATTACATAAAAGAAACTAAAAAGAAACGACGATCTGAAGTGTTATAAATTTCCTTGTCCTAGAATATTTGTACATATCTTTCCTAAACTTTTAAGAAATTAAATTCGGAAATTGTAGGTCTAAAATATTCCGAATACCTTTTATAGTTATAAACAATACCGTTTTATTATCTACTAAATAACTGTGAATAACCCAATAGCATAACTGCATTAAAACTTTATTATACGTGGATTTGATTGTAATATTCGAACATTTCAAATCCATTAATGTACTTAAAACACTTATTGATTTTAAATTTTATTAAAAAGAATGGGGCTGTAACTTAGTAAACGAAAACTGGTTCGAAGTTGTTTGAAGCCGTTTGACTTAATGTTCAAAGCATCTTACACTCATTTAATTTTATTAGGAAATATCGATCGAAGTTCTGGGAGATGTTTGATGCATGAACGGCTCTTCTATCGCTGATTGGCAGCGAAGCTGCATGCATATACATCACTGAGCGCTCTCAAGAGACGTTGTTCATCTGGTTAATAGCTCCAAGCTGAAGTTTTATGAGGAATTCAGTAGATATTCAATACCAACTTTAATACAGCTGCTAGATTAATTGACGTTTAACAAGAAAGACTCGCATACTTTTGTATAAGTTTTCTCAGATACTTTGATGATGATATATTCCTCCTCAAATACTGATGTTGCTATATTTAAAAGTAAACTAAGTATACTACTCTACCATGGTTAAAAATGAACCTACTGAATGTAAAAATGAAAATGGTAATAAAATGTTAAGCTTCCAAAACGTCATAAGAGAACTAAGTTAATTTATTTCGATATTTTGACAGTTTTTAGAATCATTCTGATAGAATTGCATATGTAGACGTTAATGCTGTGTCTGGTAGCAACAAATAAATAAACATATAAACCTCTATCCCGAAGCTTTTTGACAGCTTCTAATGGTTTTCAGTAATATAGTGTAGAAATACAATGCCTATTACAATCGTTACAACTACATATTACTGTTTTTGGTATAGGTGTCCTGAAAGTAAAGTGACACAGCTTAATTATAGATTTCCGAGATAAAATAGGACCGATTAAACCAAACATACCTTAGTACAGAAGTGCTTACCTAAAAAGTTATGGTGCCTTAAAGTAGAAAAAATATTTCAATTAGTGGGTATATTCCAAAAAAAATTGCGGATCAAGCTGAAAATGGTTACAGATGCCCTTACGGGGAAACCAAACATTCTCAACGTATAAGCATTACTGTCGGCTGATTTTCCTAAATATCTAAATAGCTTATCATCATCAATAGTATGCGCTGTATCCTGCCTGAAACGTCGGTGACTTCTCAACTACTGCTTTGTGCGTTGCGACGACGTAGGAGAGCAGAGACCTACAGCTTAACCTGGGCTTCGAACTATCTGCAGAAAAGTTTTATTAGGATCTACCAGTTGCATGTTATATAAAGAGAGGTGATTAAAGTGGGCACCTTCAGATATTCCTCGAGTTTCAAAGCTTTTGCTGGTGGAGGCGCTGAGCGTGAGGCTCCCAAAATATGCTGCAAGTATTTCGAAGTTTTTACTGTACATTTTGCAATGTAAATTATAAATCTTTAGATATCGTTAATTCCGATTTAAATATGTGTAGCAGTGTGTGTTAAATACAGAAGCACTGAAATAAGAAAATGAGAAATATAACATAGTAACGTCTTTTATTGCCAAATCTAAAATTAAAATTAACAATATATGCTTTTAAGCATGTTAAACGAATAAAAGGAATGTCATAAACAATTAATTTAAAAAGTATTCATTAACGGAGAGCTGTGCAGCCGATTTTAAAAATTATGTGGATTTTAAAGTTATTTTCTTGCCTTGCAACTCCCACAATATGTGTTTCAGATAATCCTGTTTAAAGTTTAATATGCAATGGCGCAATTGCTTGGTTTTACAGGTACTTGAATATTTGTATCCTTTCGCAGTTTGTTTAATATCCGAACTTTTGTACAGAATATTTGCTGATCACTAATGATAAAATAACTGCAGCGCATAAATTGCAATATGTGATGCAGATTGATATAAAAGTAAAAACAATGTAATTCCATAGATTGCAAGATACTGGGTACATGTTATACTGCGTGGTGCCCATACAATAGTTTCTATTACTTTTAACATACTTTAAACATTCAAAAACAAATCTTCTCAGGACCGTGAACAACTGAAATTAATAAAACGCATGTTGTAGTCATGTCTTAAAGCTTAAATCATGCACACTACTCGAAGAGTTTTCCTTTGTAGTTTGAAAGCTTCTTTGTTGCGAACAGTATAGCCCCAGTTTAATAAACAATAAAATAAGATGTGTTCAGTCAAGAAAGTTATAAGAGGTCGGGATTGCTTCTTTGCATACAACTTTTACCAGATTTTTTAAGCGGATACATTTTCTGCCAGTCTTTCTATATTTGATGGACTTGGACTGCTTCCATCTAAATCTCCCATTAATGATAACACCCAGAAATTTGGTAGATCTAGTAATGTAGGTATCATCTTTAAACGTTCTTTTCATAAATAAAGAGTTATTTCTTAGTTTTAACTGCTTAATGATGCCGCAGTGGCAGTAGTCAAAAGTGTACAGTCACCAGCAACCATTGGACTACTATAAACACATCAACCATAGCTCTGATCAGCAGTTTCGTCAGAAAGATGGATTCCTTCGAGCTGCTATCGGTAAAATATAAACATTTCAGCTTGTATAATCGGTTTCTAAACTCATAAATAATCAAGTCTTAGATATATCACAGATAACAACACCACCAAGACCTTCTCTAGACCCTTGGCTATGCGATTGGGTTTGCTATTCATCGTAGGTGGGTTTTCTTAAAACTACAATACTCGTTTCCTAGAAGTACTTTAATATTTTAAAAATACTAATAAATCTGCTTTTTTAAGAAATATTCGCAAATTCCTAATACTGCATTAATTAACGATAACTGCATAAGATGGAGATGGAGAACATTATCCATGATCAATACTACAGTTCATTAATCTTGTTAAAAGATTAAATTAAGTTCTTGATGATTTAAGTAATTTGAACGCGTATTTTTATGTAAATAATACCCATAAATGATAATTAAACCAAAACAATATTATTACTAATTTTATCAGCTTCCACCGTCCTAATATCAAATCCTTTTGAAATACAATGCAACAAATAATTTATTGTTCTGTTATAAAAGACCCATAGTTCTTGCTTTCATCATTGTTTGCATGTTTGCGCGCCATTTTCTTCCATAGTTCAATTAGTACATTACATTGCAAATGTAAAACAAAAACAAACGGTTTATAGACAACGTCCACCATGTATGAACATGGCAGCAAGATCATTAGCACATTTTTTTTTTCATGTATAAAAAATTGTACAGCGCTTCATACTTGCATTTAAAAATATTAATTTCCAGGCGGTAGCTTCACAAACATTTTGAATAATGATTTAGTCATAATACTTTTCCTTCTATACAGGGTCCTTTTAAAAGGTACCAAAACGGGTGCTGATTTCTTTCGTCAAAATAAACAATGAACTTCCGATAAACATGAGTCAAAAAATGGTTCCTAAGGGAAATGCAGCTCCTCAAATGTGCATTACCGAGGATGTTTTTTTTTAATAACAGGTGAACCATTTGAGCCACAATTATGAAATTTGGAACATTGAATAAGCTGTTGATGCCAAACTCGTTTCTGAAATCAAACTTGCAACATCTTACCCCAAAGAGCGCCAAATGGGCGTAAATTCTGCTGTATTTTTTTGTAGGGGAAGTTTCGTCACTTTTCAGTAGAAATTTGAACATTTTCACATACAAAGATTTTCTTGTTGAAAGTCGATATCTTGCACCCTTTTCGAGATTTATCGATGCAAATGTTCAAAAACACGTTAGGCGCGCTGCCTACGCCATCATTAAAAATTCGATTCTTTATGAAGTTTATTAATTTGTAGATATCCAGTTTTTGATTTGGACGTACAAAACCAAAATACTAAAGCATGTTTAGATACCTTTTAAAAACACCCTGTGTATGTTTCCATACTTCTACAGTATTCTGTATATAGTTTCACATAGAATCACGCAGATACCGCCCTTTGTTTTAGTTTACAATACTAGAGTTTGGAAGCAAGTTTACGTGTAAACTTAAACCAGATATGAATATTCTTTCAGTGCGATTCTACTTCTCGTATAACCGGAAATAATAATATAATAACTTCCGATTTTTAAATGCACAGCTGTGTTCGTTTCCTGTATTCTAAAAGAATAATTACATCCTACTGCATAACTTATATATTTTCATGGAAAAAACCAGCGTGTAACAAGTCACTAATATAAAACTTTTGACAATTTATGAAAACCTCGCATACAAGCTTCGGTAATAAAAAACAATTTAGTAGGACTTGAAAATCTTTAGCAGATAATAAGCTGTTTATATTCGAGCCCCAGTTGCTTTAGAAAATGTCAAAATTAAACCAAATTTAATATTTCCATATTCTCTAACACTTTTATTCTTATAATGATTGGAAACTATAATAAGGGTTATTAAAAAATCTGCTATTTCTCTCCATATTTTTCTGTTTTGCGCCTTTTCTCTTCGATTGTTTACTTCTAGGATTCTTAAGTCTTGTTTTACTTTGTGCATCCATCTTGCACGTGATCGTCCTCTTCTTCTGTTTTCGATTGGCTCCCATTCCATCATTGTTCTTATTGTTGCGTGCTTGTTTTTTCTTATGACATGGCTTATCCATCTTATCCTTTGTGCTTTTATGCTTTTCACTATATCTTGTCCCCCAGTTTGTTCCAGAATTTCGAAGTTCATTAAAGGTCATTATTGTTCTTAATATTTTTCTCTCAAAAATTCTTAATTGTTCTTCATCATTTTTTCTTACACTTCTTGTTTCTAGTGCGTATATCACAATAGGTTTTATTAGCTTATTGTAGATTTTTATCTGTGCTGGTTATTTGTGTTCCTAATTAGCTGAGTTTATCTACTTCTTCAATGTTGTAGTTGTTTATTTTTGTTTTTACTATATGTTGGGAGATTGTTTTGTTTTATTGTTTTTCATTTTCATGTATTTTGTTTTTTCTTGGTTTATGCTTAATCCTGCTTTCTTTGCTGCTCTATCTAGTTCTTTAAACGTTTTTTCTAGTTTTTTTAAGCGTATTTAATGATTTAGTTTGCTTAATCTTTCCATTTTCGCAGCGGTCGTCTAGTTTATGGGCATTCATGTTCTTTTCTCTAACTAGTTTTTTGTGCGTCGTCCAATGTAAGTGATTGATCTCATGTGGTTTCTTATTTCTTCGTCTCCCATGTTTTGAGGTGATCTTTCATTTAACTTTCTTATTTTCAGATTTTTGTTCATATATTCCCCTTTCTTGCTTGTCTCGTGCCTTCCTACTGCCTCTTCCCCAATTGCTTCCTCTCCTTCTCCCATTCTCTCTAATTGTTCCAGTGTGTAGGCTTCGTTATTGATTATTAGCTTATTGTATCGGAGATTTACAGTATTTCCCTTGTTTCTTGCATCTTTCATGTATTTTATTAGGTTTTTCCTTTCTTCGAAGATTTGCTTTGGGTAGTCTTCATTGATGCAGATGTTTCTTCCTTTTAGGTTTTTTGTGGCCTTCGTTATCACCTATTTCTTATGCAATGTTTCTGTCTCTATTAATATCGGTCTATTCCTCTGATTTTCCTCTTTTAATTATTATTATATTAAATTTCTCCCAAAACCTTAGAAACTTGAACATAAAAGTACAACCTAGTACCACTAACTCATGCTTCCCGGCTTGCCCTCATTTTTATTTTTTCATTTTACCTAACGCTAACTATTGATTTCTACATGATGCATTTGCCAGAAATAACTACATAACTTTCATTTGTACCGAAACATGCAGCTACACAAATTTAAAAAACATTTATAAAAACCCGCAACCTACATATTTTACAACTGACAAGTGAGATACCTAATATTTACAGCACGGCTGTATTGATTTTACTGATTGTGCTGTAAATTGCCATTTATTTCATTAACATCGTAAAATTATAACCAGTAATTAAAATTCTCCGCGGTTTTGCTACTTGAAATAATAATTAAACGCAGAACACGTTATTTTACTGGATATCCGTTCCTGTTTCTTATTAGATCTTTAAAAACCTTTCAGTTGCCGTTGAATATTCTCTGTGGACTACTTTCTTCAGGAAATGATTTGAGTTTTTAAACCAGCAGTACTAATTATTAAGAGATCATAAAATTTATTCAAGCATTGCCATAACTTATGACTCCATTTTGATGTAGCAAATATATCCTTAGATAACATGAGAAATCGAAGTTGTTAACGATGATATTTGTGATGCTCTAAGTATCCACATCACTTCTAAATAGATGCAACACACACTTTAAACTCGTTCCAAACTTCTAGTTACCGTCTAGTTCACCAAATCCTCGAACTTCAATAACTGTAAACGTAAATAAATTTACATTGAAAATACAATTTATACATATAACGCACTGAAAATTGAATGTAAATAAGCTTAAAAGTAAAAGAACCAACACTAACATTCACGCAAAAGCCTGAAATCAAGTACACGGGGAAATACTTTTCCTATAATAAATCCTGAAATATTTGATGGAGTAGCAGGATATGATAAGGATTTTGATCTCTTTCAGCCAGTACAATGGATTTCTTTCGCCATCAATCGCCCACACCTGCACCAATACTTTCTCCAACCCGTCAGGCCATATTTGGTGGAAGATCCAGCTAACAGCGCTAAAAGATACCTATCGCCTACTAAAAATCGGGGTCCAAGATAATTCTCATTGAAGTTTTCCTTCATCAATCAAGATGGACATCTTATTTTTTATATAAAACCAAGCAAAGCGGTTGCGTGTCCTATGGTCGTTAAAGCTAACCCTCGATCATAGATATTAAAATATGTTTTGTACGTTCAGGCTTTTTCTATAAACCATCATTTTCTTCCAGCTTTAATTAATACGGATGTTTAGAGATATCCTTTTCCATTATCTCACTTAACATGGGAGCCTGCTAATGAAATATTCAGAGCCACTTCTGAAGGGCGATAAAAAGTTTTCTTGCTGGGGTTTCCAAACTGCTTAGTTATTTTTTCAGTAAGAAGGCAAACGTGCTTTTACGTACGCAAATATAGCAACAATAAAAATTTAAATAGGAAGTTCACGTGGTGAATGTAAACTATTTTTTTTCTGCTTATATGACACATACATAACTTTATCTGTTGTAATTGTATGAGATTTAAACTAGAATATAGAAGCAATACGGGAAAAAAAAAAGTTGTAAATTATGTTCCTGCCGCAACACAGCATTTTTTGCATTGCTTCATATTCTCTTGAAAAAGGATTTTTTTAATTGAGCTTTTCTTAAATTGCTCCAACCAAAGCTAGTTTTACTACCATCCAATAATGTAAAGAAACATCAAACGAAATAGGAAACAGCAAATGCTGAAAACATTACTTTTCATTTCTGTATTTCTACAATAACATTTGTTACGGGCCAAATTAGCTTTTTCGTCGACAGCAACAGGATAGGTGGAAAAAGGCCTACAGCTTAGCTCAGAGGAGTAGGGGTGGTTCACGGCAACCGCTTACTGGAGGGAAATCTTCCTAGTTGTGTACAGGGTATGTCGCAATTAACGGGCGCCACCTTCCAAATCACAACTGATTGCAGGTTCTCGTGGAAGGCCGAGAAAACAGCAGTTTACGGGAGTCGAACTCACCTTCATCGTGCCTCCTCCTGCATATAAAGCTTACAAAGTTCATGTACATACAGATAAAAAAAAATATAAAAATAAAAGATGTAATAAATTTCAAAACACATATAATTAAACTATTGGAAATAAATGACAATACAAAAATGACAGCAAATTGTCATATTATAGTTCAATACTACAAACGGTTAATTGAACGTTCAAGAGGCTCGCCACCCCTGGCTTACGGCATTTAAATTCTTCAAACAAATATACGTGGCCAGTGGCGTCTGAGCTTACAAGAATAATACAATATATAGGTAATTACTTTTTACAATTAACAGGAAAAGAAAATTACAATCGGCTTTTTATCGCAGCAAAAAAAAAGACCAAACATTTAAATTTTGAAAGTTAAACGCGTAAAAGGTTTCTTTTTCACAACACAAAAACTAGTACTTTTACCTAGACATTCGGTGAATGGAGTGTAGAAAGAGAGACAGGCACAATCTTGGGTGATCTTGTGTTCTTAAGAAGCCTGAAAAATCCACGGGTACGCCCCTGAAGACTGATTCGAATGGAGTCAACTTAAGGGCCAAAACTTCAATGCCTTCGTCGCAACAGCGGCACTACCAGGTTGACAGGAAATGGATGGATATTAATCCGCCGAAGGCGATCGGCAATTTCGCAATGCATTGCCTTTCCAGGGTTAAAATTTCAGCGTGTTTCTGTAAATCTGGCACTTGTCGTTGGTTCTGTTCACCCCACGGTGAAAACAGCGTTACGAAATTCACGCGATGGACACCCATGGAAAACCCGAACCGCCCCTGCAGTACTTGATTACGGCGCTTATCGTCAGCGACGGAACCGGAGGAGATGTTAAGTCCGACTCGGCCGGAGAAGATCTTGAGTCCGACTGCCGAGGAAACGCAACGCAAACCTGCATTGCCCAAAAAGATTTACACCACCTTGCGAAATATGGTGCAATAATTCCAGAACAAATCCTTATACGTGCGACTACCGGGAATCATAACAACACAGAATCCCAAGAAAAAAATAATATAGCCATCGACTTAAGAATGGCAATTAAAATAGAATTTTGATTACTATTGAGC
>JABXWE010001334.1:0-25625 GCA_014611495.1 Limonius californicus | reverse complement strand
TTTAGGGAAAATACAGCAAACATTATTCATTTCACATTGTTGAATCAAGAATGTGATCTTAAAGTGTTTGGAGTACTTTCGTATTGGCTACGGTTGACATTCCTTATGTTAAATTGTGCGGCTAATATTTTTTTTAAATAAATAACCACCAAACGGTTGCAGAAACATGTAGACGTATTTACTAAAACCACGTAAAATTTAAGCTACTTTACGCTGGTTGTAGTTTATAACGGTATTTACCAAAGCAGTCACGTACTTTCCGCACAAAAAAGCAATACCTAGGAGTTTAAGCTTTTGTTAGAATATGCAACTTGGTCTAAATTACAAATTTTACACAGTTAGAAGTAGCGGAAGGTGTAAACAAATTTGTTGGTTTTTAAACTAATAAACAAAGTCTCATAATGACAACAGTATAGTATTTTTTGCAAACGCAGTTTGCGAGATCTTACGTAATTACAGCATATGTTCGAGTCGCCCTTACAGGGGGCATGTAAAAAACCATCGTTATAGTTAAATTATCTAAGCTTACAGCGCTTCTGCATTACATTTATGGAGCTCCTGGATCATCAAATAGCGGATGCGATCAGAACTCGCTGGTGGCGACAGGCAGGTGACATGCAACAGATAATAAAACATAGACTTACTGAACTGTCAATAAATATTGGGCAGTTTTACTTTCCGGCGGTCTTTCAGCCCCCTACCCCTAGATTGAGATTCGAACAGGATACGAATGCTCATCTGCCGGCTAGCTGCTCTGGCCGCAGCCATTCGTAACCATAGAGTAATTTCTACAATTATGTTTATCTTCCGGTGTATCAATCCTCCAGAGGAACTCTGCAACTGGACTATGTGTCCAGACAGACATCCTGGTATTCACAGGACGTCGCAGCGGGACATTCCCCTCAGCAGCACATACGAAGGTATACTACATAATTAGCGACATTTCCTCCACATGATAATAATTCAAACGGGGCGCCCTCGCGAGACCACCTTTACCAGCTGACTACCTCCCCCAATCTTTACTAGAGGTTTATGATTAAACATGACACACACATTATCTACTCATATAACTAGTTATATTCACTACGCTGCTGTTTTCAACGACTGCTTATATATATTCACCAATCTTGCATAATAACGATAATAAGGCTCACCGCTTGTAAATCACATATAATAACAAGTAGATAATATGCAACCATTCGGGGAAATACATAAAACAATTCATGGGATATATACCATTATCTCTCTAGCGCAACATATACATACACACACACAAACATGCGATGCCACTGTCGCTACACCCAAGCTTGCTTTTGTAGAATGCAGGTCATATTTAAATATAAAATGGTAATGGTAAAACTAACATCGCGCCTCACCCCAGCATGGGGATAATCGAATCTCAATCAATGAGTAGATTCGCAAACGCTATTAATCAGTTATCACGCCAAACCGACGCCTAGCTACCAACAACACTGACTTTAACAGACTGCTGGTGGCTCTTACCGGTCTCCTACCCTTGTTTACCCTTAACATTGTAAGAAAGACTTCCACGTCGGGAAAATTTCGTCACCCTCCCGCTTACAATTTGCGTTCCTAACAGATGTAAATATGAGCCCAGAGAACCTACGTATATTTTAGTAAATATTTATTTGTTGGACTTACATTTAAGTATTACTCACAGCAAATGGAAACCACGGCTTAGCGTATACTATCAATAATGGTTTGAAATTGCATACTACATTTTGTTCTTCAAAAATGCATGCTTATTTTTTACAAGCAGATCGATACATCTTATTGTGACAAACTGTAAAAAACAAACGTTTATCTATGATTCCTGAGGCAGAGAGCCCTATCCGAAAGAGGAGTGCTAGGAGACCACCGAAACGTACTACGAAAATTATTGATGCTGCTGTATTATTTAATTTACTCTTTGTCGTTAACCGCCTTTACGTCACACTACTAGGGACCAGCTTCTACTCTGCCACGTGCTTCTCCTCAGCGCTGACGTGGAAGCACAGGGTATTTACAGTTTACCGTCAAATCCAAACGACAGGACCTTCAGAAGATGTTTTAGTATAGAGATTGCCGGCTACTACACACAATTTGTGTTAGGATTCGTGTATTGTTATAACCAATGTCAGGAAATAATTAATAGGAAGGGTGTGTACGTATCAATACGTTTCAAGCGTGTTTTTATGCCCAACAGATTAAACAGCCACGTGTTAAGTTCATTTCAGTACAAAAATACAGTAATTAAAATATTAGCCTATAAATTAAACCAGAGTTTTCTCGATGCTACTTTTATATGTTGAGTAAAAGCCCTCATTTTCTGAACAACATGGGACCATTTTGTAGAACTTTTGTTGTTCAATATTCATTTATTTGCTGGGGTTAGTGAAGATACTCCCGAAAACCACTAGAAGTCCGAATGTACGCCTGTCTAGTTTTTTTATCAAGTTAGTTGTCTTGTAATCCACATCATGTGCATGTTAGCAACTAGAAATTAATTCCAATTTCCAGGTTTTTAATGTCTCAACTTTTTTGTACACAAAAAACAACGCTATTATTTTCAAGTTCGTAAACAATCTAATCAGTGCTATTTCTTCGGATTCAGATGAAATAAAGCGATTAACCAATTAATGGAGCAGCATCCAAATTGCCATAATCACATAATCACTCTGATTAAAATTTCGATGCATAGTTCTGAGAATGTTCGCATTACAAGACAATGCACCTACTTGGAGTCTGTAGTTGGTCGTAGTTCCGAAAACCATTTAGGAATATTCCTTAATGTCTTTAGGATAGAAGATCTCTACATCGCATAACACAAATACAGCGTGTTTCAGTTTCAAACGGCGAAATGGTTTTTTGTTTAAATTTATGAAGTTATTTAATGCATTTATTTATTGTTGGAGGTGATGATTTTGAAGTTTCCGCAAAATCCAATCAGGCAGGTGAGAAGGGAGACCTAGAAAACACGATTCAGACTTAATTTTTGATGCTATATTTTCCAGTTGTAATGTGTTAATACATCTTTTCAATCTTCGAATCTATGATTTAGCCATCTTATAAATAATTTCATTTAAAACTTCAGAAGATTTCTTGTAGTAAATCAAGAACTTGTTCATCATCGTTTATGGGTCTACGGAGAACTCATTGGCCGACTGCATGTCTTGCATTAAGCCATGTTCCCTCAGCTGACGATGTGAATTAAAGAAAACGCACGCGTAGGCAGTCTTCTATTGGGATATCTTCTACGATATGCTTGTTGTGCTGCTAAAGCATTTCCATCACACAGAACGTAAACATAATAAATATCTGCATATCCTTCATTTGAAAATAACATTGGCATTGTGAATCACTTGTAAATTAATTAAATTGAATAAGGATACATAGAAGAATCAAATAACTTCAGTATCACAGTAATAAACTGACAAGTTACAAACAATAATTTGTTAAAAACTTTTCGACTCTAAATAAGTCTGGAATGCATCCTTGAAATATTGCCGGTACGTTTGGGGACACACTGTATATAACGAGTCACCTACAAATTATTGACACTATTTGAAGAACACCTTGTGTATAACAATATCGTTGTTTGACATCAGCAAATCAACAGAACTAAAAGAAACATACTCAGTTTTTTCGTTAAAGACCTTTAATTGAAAACAATAAACATAGACGGAACAACAATGAAGATGTACCTTGTAACTGGTTCACCCCTTAATTTATGGTACTATTTCCTAGACACCCTGTATATAACCATATCGTTAATACCAGCAAATAGGTATCTTCCACAAGTGAAGTGGATACAAATTATAATGAGTATTTTCGACCTAGTCTTTATGTTCTTTCGGAATATTTAACAATTATACTGCATGGTAAAGATACTAAATGGCAAGTTTAAGAAGGAGAAATTTCGAAAATGCCTCTAATTTTAGAGGGAAAATTTTAGAATAAAACCTTTTAGTAAAAAATTGCGCCAATAAGTTATAACATAAAAGCGAAAAAACTTCTTGGGGAAGACGGCCATACAGACAAACTGCTATTTGGTATTACTTTATGTTGTAGTAATTCATAAATATATGTAAGTATTTAGGAGACACCATGCATATAGACTTATCACTATTCTAGGAAACCAGCAAATTTAATGCTTTAACGGAAATTTTTCAGTAGGGTTGTATGATGCAGCTGATACAAATTACGATGCGTAATTTCGGCCTATTTTTTGTGTTGTCTTGGAATGTTTAAGAATTAGATTGCAGGGTAAAGATACTTAATGGCAATTCTGCGAAGAAGCAATTTGGGGATTCCCAAACATTTTAGACTATATGGCACGTACTGAGGCTTGTTAAGGAAAAAATTTCTTAAGTTATGGATTCAAAGCGATAAACGTAGACGAGACAACAATGAAAATGCAACCCAGTAACTGCTTCAGCTGCGTGTATTTTGTATTATTTTAACGTATTGTAGCCACCTGTGAAATTATGAAAGCATTTCACGGACGCCCTGTAACCATATCAGCGTGCGTTGATACCAACATAATGTTTTAGCAGGAGTTTTCCACTAAAGTTGCATGACGTGACGGATGCAAATTATGATTTGTTATTTCGCCCCATTTTCTATACTGTTTTAGAATATTTCAGTATTAGACTGCAGATTTAAAATACTTAGTCGCAATTCGGTGAAGGATAGAATTCCCAAACGTCTAGATGGAAAAGTTTAGACTGAAGTACCCTTATTTAGGCGTTTTACTTAAAAATCACACACAAATTATAGATCAAAATGAACAGTTGTAGCTCCCGTAACTGTTTTTTTATTTTAAGGTATTGCGGTGATCCCTAAATTTATGAAACTATTTCAGAGTCACCATGTATATAACCATATGAATAATCTCGGAAACCAACAACCCAATGATTTGACAGGAATTTTCCAGCAGGGTTGCATGATGCAGCGGATACAAATTACGATGAGTAATTTCGGCCTAGTTTTTTGTTGTTTTGGAATGTATAAGAATTAGATTGCAGGGTAAAGACACTTGATGGGAATTCTGCGAATGAGCAATTTGGGGAATTCCCAAACATCCAGATGGAAAATTTTAGGCTGAATAGCACGTACTGAAGTTTTTTAGTTAAAAATCGCACAAATAAGTTATGGATCAGAAGCGAAAAAATTTGTGGGAGGAGACGGCGATGCAGACGAACAGCCCCCATAACTTGCACGTGCAGACGCTTAGTCCAGCCGGTACGACTGGCGCAGCGGGATCCTCTTGCAAGCTCAGGACAGCATTTCGACACACAACAAAAGTGACGTTTTTATCGATGCAGTATCTAAAACTTTACGATGGTATTCATGTCGTGAGCTTGTCAAAACTGCGAAATGTAGCAGCGTTAACCTCCACATAACATAAATCTAGTTTTTGTGTAAATCAAAAATTATGGTTGGGAGTTGGCATTGCTAGCAAAATTTCAGCAGTAATCATAATGATGCTCTGACGAAGCATTTTTCGCAGATTCTTCTTGCTTGCCAATCGTTCGTTGAACTGCTGCACGTCTATGCAGGGGCGCTGTTTAACAAATAACTTCGTAATTGCTTCTAGTAATAGTAGTAGATGTATAATTTTTGCTGCTGTTATTATTCGGTAGCAATTTTTTTATAAATTTATTTTTAAGTGCTTTAATGATAGGTTAAGTCCTGCCTTATTTAACGTGTCATTGGCATTCGTTCGTGGTCATTTTTCAGTGCATGATTTTCGCAGAAATTTTCGCTGCAACACCATAAAACTTGACATACAAACGGCGAGATAAATATCTGTGAATGCACAAATAATAATATCCCCGGGCGCAAATGTTGAACGAAAATGCAAAAGAGCTTGTTTCGTTCGACTAATTGATTATTTCCATAATTCACGGTCGTTAGACTTCATTATTTTCACAGATCAGCTGTATTTGTGTTGAAATCGTGGAAGAAGATACAATTATCCATTTGCGGTTCGCGATTTAGAAGTGCTTATTATCCTGGAAAGATTAAATCCCTAAAAATTTCCGGAGTTTTTCTCTAGTTAAAAACCGTTTTAGGTCAGATGTTATAACACTCATCAAACTAACAGCATAGTTATCTTTAACCACACGATTCGGAATTAACGTCATTTGGGTGAAAAATCAAGAACAATCACGTCATACTTCATTCCTGTAAGCAAGATTAGCTGCATGTTTACAACGTTGAGTTTTTCCTGCATAACCATGTACCGATAAGTAATGTAACTCGGTGGTTTAGCCAAAGATCACGCTCTAAAGGTATTGGAAATTACATATCCTTATAACTTCCAAGAAAATATGTAGATAAAGAATATATTACGTCATGAATCTTCAGAAAGCACGTGCAGCTCTTGTAATCATTGGTCAATTACATTTTTATGGACAAATTTAAATAATACATAGAACGATTTCTGAAAACTGTTATGCATTTCTACAACCACAATAATATCCGTTTCTCAGACTTGTGACTTCATACGGTATTATTTTTATAGACTGTGATAAGAAACGTATACCCCAGACATAAAAGAATTTTCCTAAATTATCTAAAACCGCACTATTTCAATTATTGCGGTTAGAAGCATAGACCTACTACTGTTATCTGTCAGTTTACCAACAACATGGAAAGAACGAGAAATCATCAGCTTTTATGAATGCAGGAAGGTATATTCCACAACTACGAATTACCATACGTATTTTTAGTGCATTGGTAAAATAAAGATTTTTAACTGCAGAAGGACTGAATCCTTCTGAAATTCATTCAAGAATGCTTAACCCATTAATGCATAAAGTTTAAAAAGCTAAATTTAAACAATTTTTTCGCTTAGTCTGTTTCTTTTCTAAGTAAGTAGGCATCTTAATCAGGCAAAAATAAAAAATCTTTATTATAATAAAAAATTAGTAACATCCGATATATCGGATTATGAGCTTAACTTGGATATAAAGGATAATTAAAAAGTATGATAATTCTTAAAACTGATTTTCGGGTGCAGTCCTTTTTGACATTTGCTGCAAATAAACACCACCGCAAAATTTGCAAAGCCTCTATATTGGGACGTATTCAGGCCACTGATCACGACCATCGTACCGAATATCCGATGTGGGATTTGGAATACTTTTTCCTCTCGCTGGCGGTTTTTAGTGGGGGAGCAAGGCATTGGCAATATACCTGCGAAAATTTAGTAAACTACTGCAAAATTTGTCGGTTGGATGAACCTTTTTCATTAGAAGGCATGAGTACACGATACACACGTCCAGCAAATAATAAAAAATTGGCCACCGCCATTTCCGCTGCCTCATTCTTGTACGGTAAACCGCTACTAACTGGTCTATTTTGTCCATTCCCCCCATATTGCAGTTATATTTTGCGAAAAGTGTAGGCTGAGTAAGTGACACTTTAGTTTTCTTTTCGTGCGACCATCGGGTACATTTTCCTTCGCCTAATAAATCAAAATTTGTTGCGCAGGTGACGACTCTATTATCCTACCACTTTACTAAGCAGATCTTATTTTCGGCATCAGTTCTAAAATCGTATGACCCTCTATCTTGTTTCAACAGTTCTGATTTTCCCAACAATGGACAATTTGCGGTTCGTCTGTCTTGAAGGGTACCCGTAGCACAGTAGTTATTTTCGGTCAAATGTTCAAATAAGTCGGCAGAAGAAAATTAATTGTCAAAAAACAATGTAGGTATATCCTTCGTTAGGTGGAATTTCTGCTAAGTCAATCAAATAAAGAACCGTATCACCTCCTAGCCCAAACTTCATTGCCTTGTCACATTTTCCAGTGTATATATCAAAGGATGTCATACAGCCCGAGCTTGTACATAACGCCCAATTTTTAAACCCAATCTTATTGGTTTCCCTTTGATATATTGCTTGGCATAGTGACGACCATGATAAGGAATCATTGATTCATCAATCGAAAGGTTTTCTTCCAACCCACCATGCTGTTTGAAGTGTTTATTCAGTTTAGAAATCAACGGCGTTAGTTTGTATAGCCGGTCGTCCTTGTCTATATTGATATTATCGTTCAAGTGAAAGTGTCGTAAAATCTGCTCAAATCTATTTAGACGCATATTGTTCTGCAATATTTTAGGGACGTCTTCCTGTCCAGACCAATACATCCTTTTGTTTGGATATTTGGCATATCCCGATAATAACAGGCCACCGATAAACACTTTCATTTCATCCATATTCATATTCAAATTAGTATTTTTTTGGGACGCATACACATTTGTTTGGTTCAACATATGCTTTAGTAGATCAACGGTGAAATACAACTTGAAAAAATCTAATGGAGTATCCGACGATTTTGCTTCATCTGAAATTGGTTTACTGGCACAATTGGTGTTTATCTTGAAATTTGGACTTTTTTTCCATACCCTCTTTTCGGTTTTCTTTTTTTTCCCGATTGGTTTTTCTATTTTTTTTGGTCGTTGATACTTAGCAAGTAGCTCGTCATCGCTGGAATCAAAATCTAAATTTCTTTTTGATGAATCCAAAATATTTTCTGTATTATCAATTGCATTATTTTCCTGCGTATCGTCGAGCACATCATCATCACGTAAGCAAAATTCACATGTGGCTGACAGCAAATTTGGTCCTAAATGATTCAAATTTGCTTAATCTTCATCACTGGCGGCTGAGTCACATTCAGTATCGTTGCCATCATCAGGAGATTCTGCATAAATGTCAATAGGACCTAGCTGCTCTAGCTCATCTAATAATTCTGCAAGGGTCAACCTGCAAAATAAAAATAAAATTAAACGTTAACTTTAGCATGGAATCCGATATAGCGGATCCGTGAAATTATGACCCTTCTTATATTTTATATTTGGGAATATTATTATTTTTACTAGTAATATATCTAAAGTCAAGCCTCCTAAACCGTGTTAAACACTTAGTTTGTAAAACACTAATTGTTTTTAAAACATATAAACATTTGTACTTACCCACCACGGCCAACATTGTACTGTGACGGGTCCATTGCCTATAAATTATTGCAAAAAACCCAATTTTCTATTATTTAGTAAAACGAACGATTATAACGTAAAAAGAAACCACGTATAAACACTATAAAACGAGTTTTATGTTGGAGGTTATGTTTACTGCGTCGTCAAAACCTAAAATGCGCAGACCCGATTTATCGGATGCTATGCACCAATGGGTTAAGGTATATGGAAGTAGCTTTGAATGTGCAAAAAAGCGGCACCGAAAATTTTAAATCGTATAGTGACTGGTGATGAATTCTGGGTTCACCATTTTCAGCCAGAACGTAAGCAATCATCAAAAGAATGGCGTCACTCAGCATCACCAAAAACAAAAAAATTTAAAGCTGCTCCATCGGCTCGAAAGGTAATGTTGACTGTTTTTTGGGATAAGAAACAAGTACTTGTAGAAGATTACACGATGAAGGGTACCACACTCAATGGTGCTTCATACTGCAACCTATTAAAAGATAAACTAAAGCCAGCTATAAGGACAAAACGACGCGGATTTCTGTCAAAAGGTGCAGGTGCAGGTGCAGCAAAATGATCCCACGCGTAAGTTCTCCTAGACGTTTCCGTCTTATTGCTTAATGAAGCTTGTTCAAAGTTTCATTGTACAGATTTGCATTGACATTTACTCCAGGTTCCTTAAATTCTATCAACAAGGGTCCTTCATGGTTCAAAAAAATGTTAACATCATTTTGCCTGCAGAAGGTTGTAAAGTTGTAAATTCTTCGGTGGTGGTGAACTATACGTTTCCACTGCATCGACGATAACTTACCGGACGGCTCGTAGTAATGGCACCATGTTTCGTCACCAGCAGCTATTGGCTATAAGTCACAATATAATCACAATTTGGCCTGTAGTCTGCAAGGTGTTGCAGAGATAAGCGCATTCGCAAATGAATGTTTCCACTACATCGACGATAACGTACTGGACGGCTCGTAGTAATGGCACCACGTTTTGTCACCAGCAGCTATTAGCAGAAGAATGTCATCACCATTTGGCCTATAGTCTGTGAGGTGTCGCAGAGATAGGCCCATTCGCAAGCATTTTTGTTCATTAGATAAGAAACGAGGAATCCATTGTGAACAAACTTTGCTGTAACCCAGATTACGAACAATACTGTGAACAGATACTACACACGCACCTACAATTTCTGAAATTTTTCTAACTGAAATTCGACGACTTCCTCTAATAAGGCCTTCCACGCATGCCATATTGTTTTCTGTTAATGCAGTACACTGTGCACCTGGTCGCGGCTCATCCATAGTCCCCTCTTTTCCATTCTTAAATTTGCCATTCGGTAGCTAAATTAACTACTTTTCTAAAGATAATTTAATAAAACGTAACATTTTAACTACCAACGACTTGAATTTTTGGTGAAAACGCCATCAAATTGGGAGTTATATTCTGCCAATCTAGTGTATTCTGCCAATTTTGATTGTTTGAAAACCAACTACAAGCAGTATTCAAATGTTATACAGGAATTTATTTATAAAAAGGTTATTACAATATTACAACCATGAAAACTATAATTCTTTTCGATACCGTCCCCCAAACTAGTGATGCACCTGTGCCACTGATCTAATAAAAGCTTCCTAATATCTTCCTGGAAGAAGACTTTCGGCTGCCTAGGTATCTGTACTTAAACAGCTTCGATCACGTCGTTGTTTGAGTGAAATCGGTCTAAAAATTCTTTTAGAAGACCATATTTATAAAAATTGTAGGGAGCAATATCAGGATTGTATGTTGCATGCGAAAAAAAGTCACGTTGAAGGTGATTTATGATTTCAATTGTTCTTATAGCGGTATAAATGTCAGCATCGTCTAGGACAGTGGCTCCCAAAGTGTGGGTCGCGAGAGGGTTTCCAAAATAAAACAAAATGCCCCTTCAAGACATTTATTTCTGCCTTTCACAAACTAAACAAATAACAAATAACTGTCAACATAAAAACAAGTTGCAAAGAAAATTATTAATTCGAAGCTTTTCAAATCTGGACTCTGTATTCGATACACACACAATATCAATTTCAAGTTCGAGGCGATTTCTTGCTTTTGTGCTCAGAATTTATCACATTATCATCCTTAACTAAGTGTTCCACGAGTTCTTAAACGCACTAGAATGAATCAACTTTAATTCTTCCAATTGAAGTCGACCAGAAATTGGGCTTCTTTATAAATCCGTTAATTTTGTCCGTGATTGATATTATGTTAACATAGGGGCTTTGCAAACTGTTATTCAGAGTGCTTAAGTGTTCGAAAGTATTAACAAGCAAAGCCACCCTAAGCAGCCAAAGTCACAGACTTTTCTGGATGTTTGATATTTAAATGTCGAAATAGTTTTTATGGCCTCATACTTTCTTTTGACAACACTGCTCGACAAAGTATGCATTGGGGTTTCTAAGAAATAAAGGTAAAACTATATTTGTAATATTCATCGCTGTACAATCTATTTTTGTTTATATTATTGTCACTACCGGGAAGGTTCTAATGACCGTCTTAAAAATTTATCCATCTTTAACCAAACGAGTTTAGGTCGTGCTTAGCGTTAAATATTTGTTATAGATTTATTGTACTCAACACACAGTCAACAGTACAGCACGCAGTTTTAAAAGTATGACTAATCCCATTGCGATCTGCTGCTTATATAAAGCAAAATAGATTTTCCAGTTTACTTCAGTGCCATGTAGTAGCCTCCCGAATATGGTGAAAATTTTCGGAAACACAAATTTCGCTACTTGATAATAGATGGCGTTAGTTTGCAGTCCGGTCGCTAATTCTGAATGAAGTTGAGTACTACAAGCGGGGGGTCGTGAGAAGAATTTTGGCTAAAAAGTGGTAAGGCTTTAAAAAATTTGGAAACCACTACTGGGCTAGGAGAAAGCAAACAGAACTTTAGAACTTTGCCTTCTCTTCCATTTGTTCGTGAAATCGACAAAAAGCAGCCCTTAAGAATTCCAAAAAAAATGTTGACATCACTTTATCAGCTACCAATAAAGTTTTTTGCTTTCTTTGGCTTTGGAAATGTAATGTGACAGTTGTCACAATTGAGTCCAAAATGTATCTCCCTGCAGGAAAGAAAAAGCTATTTGCAAACGATTCAGCATGTTCGGAGTCCATTTGGCACCCACCTTACAACACTTTGCCTTGTTACTAGCAGTGGCTGCTTGTACTAAAGGGCACAAGGGCACGTGCCCACCCAACCACCAAGATAAACACAGAACGAAATTCGCATGTAATTCAGTGCATTATTTTAATTTAATTATTTTAACGATGGTATCAAATTTTCCTTCCGCACCAAAGGCGCGGCTAACACGCTCAAAACTATTTTCCGGGGAACGCTCAGATTTGTTCCCCATGTAGAGGTGATTCGGTTGCCTGTCGGTTGTCTTCGCTATACGCGATATACCAGGCGAATGGGGCATCGAGCAGATTGTTCCCCATTTAAAGTCAACGTTTGAATTTCGACCGCAGTGTTTTGTGTTTTCGCGCAATCGCGCGTTTGAATTGACGAAAGTGACGTTTTTTCAATGATGGAAGTTAATTGTGTGCAAAAAAATCGACTGAACGCATTGGCGGTCCTATCAGTAGAAAAGAAGTTCGTCCAGTCTATCCCGGATTTTGACAACAAAGTCATAGACGTCTTTTCCAGCATGAAAAATAGGAGAATGGATTTTATGTACAAAAAATAGGTGCCCACTCTCTTTCTTAACTCACGAGCCGCCACTGGTTATTAGCATCATACATGAAGCTCACCCCACTTAAACACCAGAAAGACATTGATCGCCGTATTGTACTTGCATGTTGTAAGAATTTCAGTGGAGCGTACGCCTTCATTTGTAAGAAATCTGATCATTGCGCTCTTACACGCTACAGTGAACTTCCGAAATCTTAATTGTATGGTTACATGAGCCACGACCAACCTTTAATTAATTTAATTTCAGATGGGGTTGTAATTTAAACATTCCTATTTAGATACTATCACCCTTCGTAATATTAGTTTTACGCTAAAACTAACCCAAGCGTAAAATAATTGAAAAGCCTTCTAACGTCACATGAGAAAAGTTCGCATGTATAGCCAATACCTCTCAATTAGCAGGCTTAAGATGTACCTACTGATTGTGTATTTAAAGTAATTCTATGGACGAATATCCGATACATTTTCGAAACTAGTAGTACCGGAAGTCATTGCTTATTATTCATCTTTCGGAGGTGGTGTACGAAAATGCAGTTAGAATAAAGAATAAACAGTTGATTTCGACATTGAGTAACTCTACGTCTGTCAGTAATTAATTAATTAGATTGTATGTAAATTCCTGAAATTTCATGCAGGATTTCTTCAAGTCTAGAGCATAATTCTTGAGAATTGCATAAAACTAGTTGCTATAATTGTGTTTTCATTATAAATGATTAATTACGGAGATCTGAGCTACAATGGAAGAAAGATAGACGCATTTTCAATGTGTAATTTTAGAAGTGCTGCGAGTTGAAGTCTGGTTGACTCTTCACGTAAATTACAATCGCTACTTGAATGCTACCCATCTCTTGTACGTATGTATGTTTAACGTTTTAGACTTTTAAATGAAGACTAGTTTTAAAACAGGTATAGTTTGCAATTAAGCGGTCTAAAAATAGATTTACTATCGATCGAATTTATGCGTTCGCGTCTGCACTTAGATGAATAACAAAGGTAGGTGTATATTTATTATCAAAACCAATGAGTGGCCATTTATTCAAAATAACCTCCCTACAAGCACCGTGCGTCCGCAAGTTACGATCAGCACCTTTAAATTACGCACCTTGTAATAAGAAGAGAGTTATAAAAGCTCTGATTGATGATCGACATAATTTATCGGCTGATACTTGCTGCATTATAGCAACACTGTCGCCTGATTTGTAGCGCATAGCTCTTCCATTTTGCTTCTCACGATGTTTTATTGCGATCCAAAAGAAGCAGACAGCTTCGAGGCATTCGTTTTGACCCCCACTGTACCACTTTGTCAGCAAATTTAAAATGCTTAAATTTACAGCCGTACCGATTGTAACTAGACTTCGAAAACACTTTTTACATCCTCGCCTGTACTAACGATTTTGCACTCATCCGTTTGCCATTTGCATGTCTGTATTCACATTAATAGAAAAACATTTTCATCCTGTAACCAGAAAAATAAACGAACCATTTTCCCTTTCTCCTTAATATTTAAATACTTGAACTTCACATATACATTAATTTTAAAAAATTGCCTATGCTCCATAGCTTCTAAATTAAAAAAAATCATTTCAAAATATAAATACGCACGTAATTTAACCATTTATCATAGTTAAATATATTTATGTCTTCATTTTAACTGCCAGGGAAGGCATTTTCATATACAATAAATTTGACGCACGAATCAAGAATAGGCCCCCAGGTACAATGAGACTGGCAATAATGGAACTTTCAATGGCGTAGCGGAGGTCTCTATACCCCTGCAATGAGAGGCCCGAAACTTCGTAATCTCCAACTATATACGTTCTGATTTATAAGAGAAAAAAAGTAAATGATTTATAAGAGAAAAAAAGTAAACTCCATAAGTACCTCTGATACAATTTCACAAACCATTTACTAGAGTCCCGTTAGGAAACAAGCTTTCTTTGTCAATTGGATGGGAAATGCATAAGATATGTTTTTCCAAATATTTTGCCTCCATGTTATGTTGCCAAAGAATGTAAATTGTATTATGTTTATTAACTATTAGATAAGAGATATCCAACGCGTCTTGGTTGGTAACCCTATAATTATGGGTTAACAAAAACCGAATAAAGAATTTTAGAGTATTCCCATTTTGGCGTTTTCTTAGACAGATTTAATTCAAATTTCAGTTGAAAAAGAGTCGAGACTCTGGTCATTTACTGCTTGAATTTACATTGTATTACCAAGCAAACATTAACTTACAGTTTAACGTCGAATTCCCGTGTTTCTACCTTGGTGCTGAGGAGAAGCACGTAGCAGGGTAAAGTGATGGTTCAGTGGGTCGTAAAGGCTGTTAACGATAGTTAACGATAGATTGCCTTGCATCTCTTTACCATATATGCTCCTTGTAGATAATGTCGTTTACCAAAAGGAAATAATAAATCTCATGAAAATTACGCAAAAATTTAATACAAATATGCATAAAAGCAAGACGTGTTGCTCTATTATCATAATATCAATAAATTTGTCTTGTGGTCCAAAGGTTAAGGCGAATTTCTTATACTATGTAGAGGCCCTAGTTATAGATACTAGTTACAATAAATATATTTTTAATTGTTACACTACAATAATGGCAATACTACCAATTTAAATTATTTCATTACTTAAAAAATTTAAATTTATAGATGAACACGCAAATCTTTTCTAAATACTAGTCGATGTTTATTATTATGTAAATGTTATTAAATAAATATCGAATAAAAAGTCTGTTTAGTTCAAGATTGTAATCAAAGAATTCTGCTTTTATAAATGCAACACCACAAAAATATCCAAAAGAAGTTTGTTATTTCTTCTTCTTCAAGTGCCGTCTCCTGAGGAGGTTGGCAATCATCACGGCTATTCTGATCTTTGATGTTGCAGCTCTAAATAAGTCGGCGGAGCTACAAACCAAGTTGTTCAATCAAGATATACGTCTTCTGCCCCGACTCCTTCCTTGTATTTTTTTTGGAATAATTATTTGTAGTAAGTAATACTTCTCTCCTCGCATCACATGTCCTAAATATTGCAATTTTCGTGTTTTGATAGTATTCACAACTTCCTTTTCCTTTCCTATTCTCCCTATCACATTATCGTTTGTGATACGATCTACCCAACTTATCCTACATTTTCTTCTATATGTCCATAGTTATAACGCTTCCAATTTATCAATGATGTTTTTCTTTAACGTTCATAGAACAGTACTCCGAAAACGTAGCACTCCAAGAGTGTGATTTTTAGATTCATACTCAAGTCTCTGCTGCATAATACATTTCTCATCTTGTTAAATGTGTTTCTTGCTTGTGCTATTCTTGACTTGATCTCTTCCGAGTAGTCGTTGTTCTCGTCAGTAATCTAGATATTTGTATTTTTTGTACTTGTTCTATTACTATTTCGTGCATTATTACAGTTTCCTGATATTGTTGTGTTTTTGAAATTACCATGAATTTGGTCTTTTCATCGTTCAGTGTTAATCCATTTTCTTCACTGATTTTCACTACTTGGTCAGTCATTAGTTGTAAGTCTTCTAGACACTCTGCTATTAATATCGTGTCGTCTGCGAGTCTTAGGTTGTTAATTGGTCTTCCATTAACTTGAATACCTGCCGTTTCTTCTGCCAGTGCTTCTTGGATTATTTCCTCAGAATACGGTTGAAAAGCGCCGGGGAAAGTACGCTTCCCTGTCTCACGACTCGTCGTATTTCTATCTCTTCTAAGAGCTCGTCCTTTTCTTTTATGACCGCAGTCTGGTTGTAATAAAGGTGGCTAAGGATTCTGATGTCTTTCGTATCTAAATTTTTCTTCCTGGGCAATTCTATGAGGCGATTATGTCTGACGTTATCGAAAGCCTTATTGTAGTCTACGAAGCAATATACGTAAGATTGGTTGATTTACATCCATGCATCGTTGTATTAAAACATTGAATGCAAATGGAGCTTCTCTTGTTCCTAAAGCATTCCTGAATCCGAATTGTTTCACTTATGTCTAGTTGTAATTTCCTATATATTCTTTGCTGTATGATCTTCAGGAAAATTTTTAGTGTGTGCATGTAGTACTTCTTCTTTTGTTATGTCCGGGCCACTTTCTTCGCCTGTATCTTCATTGACTTTCGTCATCGAATAACTCTTGAATATATTCTTTCCACCTCTCCAGTCTCCCTTTGGTGTCGGGGATTATTTTGCCGTTTTCGTCCAGCAATATACTTCCTCTTTTGGTTTTATTCGTACCAGCTAGCTCTTTGAGCTTCTTATGAAAATTGAAGCTGTCATTTTTTGCTATGAGTTCTTCTAACTTCTTGCATCTGTCTTCATACCATTTTTCTTCTGTCTGCCTTATCTTTTTTCTTATTTCTGTGTGTATATTTCTGTATATACTTTTTACTATTCAGTTAATAAAACGACACGTCTTAAGTATACTGGGTTGGCAAAAAACAGGAATTTAGTTTATAAATTTGATTAAATATACATTTTAATTATCGTAGATGAAACCTTCGTAGTCTAACTACAATTTAACTTTAAACCTATTAAAAAAGGAACATAATTTAAAAAAGAATCGTTCTTCTTCCTCTTTATCTCTTACGAGATGTAGCGATTTTCTCTCCTCTGCCTGTGTTACGCGTGTTAAAGTACCACAGACCTAGATAACTTGCAGCTTAACGTGGGCTCAAACCACAGGAAACACTTCTACTCCAGAAAAAATTTACTAGGCAGAATATCCCGTTGGTTTGCCACTGCTTTGCGAGAGAGAACGACCATTAAAAATACAATGCTCTGGTACTGAGAAGCGAACCCCAAACCTTCAGCGTGAAAGTCTAACGTCCTGTCCTCATACCCACGACCGCCTAAGACACCGTTAGAAGAGGACATTTGTTTGAAAATTAACCTTCTTATAATATAGTCCTTGAAAACGTATTGGAAAAGCTTTAATTGGAAAATAGAGTTATTAAATTGGTGTGACATACTTAAATCATCATTGGTTTTGCAGATGATATAGTGCTGATATCAGAAACCGCAGGTGAGGTCAGATTGATGATAAGAAAACTCAATAACAAAGCAAAACCGATGGGCTTACAAATGAATTTTACAAAAAAAAAATAGATAAAAGATATAGATGTCCGTAGAAAACCACAATATAGAAAACGCCGCTGTTTAGCACTACTTCGGACATACTGTAACACTCCGGCAGGAAATTAAATCTAAAGGAATCGTCAAACGAGTACGACTTTCCCACATCTATCACATATACTCCAGGAAAAGACTATTCCCGTAAATTTGCAAGAGTAGGTCTTCGATGCATGGTTTCTGCCGATAGCTACGTAGGGACTTAGCGCAATTGACCTAACGATAAAAAACCCAAAAATTAAGAATAATGCGGAGGGCTATAGAACGAGGAATTCTCGACGTCTCCCTGAGGGACAAAATTAAGATTAAGGACATTAGAAGAAGAACACAAATCACTGATATAACTGAGAGCGTAGTCGAACTGAACTGGCAATGGGCGGGACATATTTGTAAGACAAAGAGATAAACACTGGAGGACAATAATCGGAGACCAAGAGAAACAAATAGAAGCAGAGGCACACTACAACTATGATGGGTGAATGATATTTATCAAACAAATAGCCAGTAACAATTTGGCATCAAAAGGCTCAGGATAGACGTGAACAGAAGAAATTGGGAAAGATCTATATCCAGTAGTAGACAAATAAAGGCCGAAACAGAAGAGAAGAGACTGTAGAACTGTCGTATTACAAGAAACACCAGCAGAAAGTTATCCGACAAGACCTGAAAATGGCAAATGTGATTTTGCCGAAACGTCATCAAGACAACCACCCCGGTCCATCCCAAGATCAAGAAGTTACTACGCGGAAGAATACCTGGAAGCCAATCACAGCATACAACACCCGCGGAAATCTTAAAACCAACAATATATATATATATATATATATTGCCATGATTTTTATATTAAAATTAATGTAATTATCATTAACTAATTGTTAATTGTCTTTATCATGCTTTAAACTACATTAAAATACCTTCGGAAGGACTGTTATGTATTAAAAAGGATATTTATTGGAACTAAAATCCATATTTTGACCTGAAATATAGTCTAGATAGATTAATAATGTCGTAAAATATGTTAATTAATGTAAAATTATAGTTAAAACTGTATTTATAAACCTGTTATATGTAAAAAGTGTTATCGGTCCTTCGTACGATGCTTCGTATTGTGGAATATGAACTCCATGTGAACTTTTACAGTGTATGTCCTGTGTCCTGTGTAATCCTGTTAAGTGATTAAATATTCGTAGTAGATGATAATGTGGGTCTTTTTGGACTGTACCAGAGCCCTAAAATTTGAAATAACAGTTATATTGAGTTTATCGATGAAAAGTATAGAATTTTGATTTAAAAGGTTTTATGTTAGCCAAATTAGTTTAATATTATATCTAAGAAGGTATTTAACAAGATTCTTTGTTGAATTATGTTATTTATTTAACTATAATTGTGTTGTAAATAATTTTGAAAATTGTAGGTTAGATTTAGAATTTGATTGATTATGTTATAGATATTTGTTTTATAGACTGTTATTGTGTTAGTAAACTTATAATCTGAGGATTATGTTATTTGTAATTTTGTAAGGTTTTTATGTTAATTTTGTGAATTTAACATTATTTTAAAGTGTAAAAATAATTATTATGAATTTGATATTTATGGATATCAAAATTTAGAGAAAAATTCATAGATCATGAATATGAAATTAATTTTTTTAAATATTTATTTATAAGATCAATATTAATTATTTAAATGGTAATAATTAGATTTTCTAGAATGTTCCTCAAAATTGTTTTAAATCCTGCATTTTGATTGGTTGATGTCAGCTTTCATCTTGCATTTTTGTTAAAAAAATTGAAATCAGTTCTCAATTAGCCATCGAATAAAGCGCACGTTATTTCAATCAGTGCTCATTTTAATTTTCTTGTATAAAATTAAAAAGTAGGCGTGACCTTCCTAAAATTAAAAGTTGGGTTACGTAACATTTGTTTACAATAATTCAAATAGTTAGTAAACGTTAATTGTGAACAGTAGTTGTGTTTTAATTTAAATAATGTGTTCAATAATAAAAGAAATTACCAGTTGATATAATCCAAATGTGTTTCTTTTATGGAGTTTTACTAAAAGAAAATATAAAATTAAAATCATTTATTAACTTACAAGAACTTATAATTCAATCGTATTAAAAAGAACTAGAACTTCCTTACCTTAATAAACTGGAACATTTAAGTGAAACAATTATAGTGCTTCAGTGATATTATTTCACAAACTAATTAATCTGCGAACTTGGTGTTTTCATGGTCGGATTTCAAATGAATCTTGTCTAGACTGCCTGATCATCAAACAAGATAAGAAAACGCAGCTGTTACAGATTTCAGAAGAAATGGTGTCTACGTTATAGTCAAAGGGACTGGATATTCAAGATAAGTTTAAATATAATTTCGTAGTTAAGAGAGTTTGTATTTTATTTGCAAAAATAATTAACTATCTAACTGGTGGAGCCACGAAACAAACTTTACCTTGAGATTACAGGAGTCTATATAGATGCTAGGATATTTAACTGATGTTTATTTAATTTGAGCTAATACTCAAATTTGGCGCCCAACTAAAAGTTATATTTTAAATAATCATTCGATTTTTCATATTTATTATTATTAAAACAAAATCCATAGCATTTATTTTGGTCGCTACCAACGTGGGGCGATTATTTATTATTAATTGTTTATTTTTATAAAAAATACATAGCAATATATATATATATATATATATATGTTCCTTGCATTTTCCATATAGTTTAATTCCTTGGGGAAACGCTGTATAACGTTATTCCTTACATAGCAAATAATATTTTGTAATATTTTTGGATTTACTGTTTCTGTTATAGCAAAAAATTCAGTTGTTGGACTCCAACCAATATATACCACATTCTCAGAGATTAACTATCATCTGCTAAACTACTATACGAGAAATGCCTTTTAGTTAGGAAAAAATTGGAGTCCGGCTACATCACTAGAAATAACAGCATAGCAAGAGAATGAAGGATACGACATGAAACAGGAAGTAATTGTCGTATTGTTAAGAAGTATTGAACCAATTAGAGTCTATAATTTTGTATGTACCAGCATTTTCAGCCAAGCGGCATTAAATATAACATTATGTACAGAGCACCAGAGTAAAATTTTTTAAGACACTAAGCAACAATATGTCATTTTACAATATTCATAAAACAATATTTAGTACGTTTATTGAATCACTCTTTTTAAATATACACTAAAATTTCTAGAAATTTAGGCTATTGAATCTGTCCACTACCATATGAACTTCAGTGATGTCACGAGACGAACATGTAGTTTGGTACTGTTATGGTATGTGCATGTTTGCAGGAGCTAGTCGACTGGAAAGGATTCATTTGAAGAAGAAAAGCTTATTTTCCATTATGACAATGCCCTTTGCCTTACAATAAAAGAGTTTAATCTTTGATCTCGACCAGTAAAGTCGAGCGAATGGATTGGTCAGCACAGTCGTCGGAGCTTACTCCCATCAAAAACTTGTGGTAAAGAATAGTGAATAGTCAAAGAAATACCTGACAAATAATTGATTTAATCGAAACCCTTATTAGTGTCTGATTTTACTGTATTTCCAAGGAGGAACTTGGAAAACTAGTAAATTTCATGACAAATAGATGCAAATTAGTATTCTCCAATTCCTCAAGTGATGTAGGACATTTTACACCACCATAAGGGGTTGCTTGCGTATGATATAAGTATTAATAAAAAGTTATTATAGATACTTGTTTGCGGAATGTTTCGCAATTTGATATATGATAGTGAAGTTAAAATGTTATGGAACTATTTTATCCATAAAAAGTTTTCGGGTTTCATTTCAACTTCAATTAAGTTTCGCAGTAGGACAGCCGTGGTCTAGAGGTTAGCGCGTTATACTTCTACACTGAAGGTCCTGGGTTCAATTGCTAGGTCCGGAATATTTTATCGGCCGTTCTCCACGGCAAGGCAATGGCAAATCAGCGAGGTATTCTGCATAGTAAATCTTCTCTGGGGTAGAAGTGTTTCCGTGGTTCGCAGCCCACGTTAAGCTGTAGGTACTCTATGATTGTGGTACTCTAAATGCATAACACAGGCATAGGAGAGAAGATCGCTACCTCTCGTAAGAGATAAAGCACTCGAAGAAGAAGTGGGATTCTAATGAATACACGATATGTGATAGATTATTTAAACATTTCTACATAGGAGAATAATTAAAGAAAAAAAATTAAGATTAATATTTCTGGATCAAAACGAACGTTTGTTATTTTGATATGGGCATTTAAAGGAGGATATACGATTTGTTCATTGTCTGCTGCCCTACTTCGATACGATTGTCAATAAGCGATAATTAAATGAGAAATTTTCAAACTATTTTAATTCTTTACGCAGTTTGACAAAAAACTAAGTAAAAATCCTCTCTCGCAACATTTCCATATGTAATACAATTCCTATGGCCCTGGCAGAACTTGGTGTCAGAGTTTTCAGGTAGCGCTATCCACTTAATTAGGGTCCGCAATGGCGGATGTAGAGGGAGGTGAGAAATATCCCTGTGGGATTTGCAATGCAAATACGGTAAATAAAAGAGTGAAGTGTAGAAATTGTTTATCTTTCTTTCACCTAAGTTGTGCTGAAAAAAAGAAAATTAAGAAAGTTGATAAAGACACAGTGCTATGTTGTAAAATTGATCTCTGGGCCAGCTCGAGTGTTGACCTTGCTAGTGACAACAAAGAAAATCTACACCAATTTGAAATATTAGCACTCCTTAAAGTAATAAGTGCTAAAGAGGATATAATCAGTCTGAAGGATGAGATTATTACAAATTTAAAAAAACGAATTGAAGAACTCGAACATCCAGGTAAAGTGAGGTTAGTTCAACGGGGGCCGAAACTACGGGAGAACTTGAACGTGGCTCCTCCAGCTGGGCCAGGAATCTCCCAACCGCGGGTTGCTCGTCACCTGGAACCGACCAACTCGAAAAATACTACAGATAGAGCAGATGATCAGGTGTCGTATGCTGAGAAAGTAGCGGATAAAATTATAAATTTAAATAGTGATCTAAAATCTAAATGATGATTTAAAAAAAAGTAGCCTACAAACAGATGGCAAATGGAATGAAGTACGATACAAGGAAAATAAATTTAGAGAAGAAATGAAAACAAAGAGGGAGCTTATCAGTGGTGCAGCAGAAATCGCGGAGGATGAGGTGAAATTTAAAGCAGTGGCGCCGAGTGAAAGAAGTAGATTTTGGATTCACGTTTCAAATTTACAGAAAGATTTACCAGCGGAAGATTTACTCCAACATCTACAAAAAAAACATCAGGAAGAAGATATTGTATGCGAAAAAATAAAATCTAAAAATCCCAAAACAAAAATTAGTTCCTTCAAGGTGGGGGTACCTCTGAAACTAAAAGATAAAATATGGGACCCTAAAGAATGGTTCCAAGGCGTAAACGTAAGTAAGTTCAATTTTTTTCGTGCCAGAAGACAAAAAATGGAATTCTTCACGGGTCACTAAAGCGAATCTGACAAAAAATATAAGAATTTACTATCAAAATGTTCGAGGGCTTCGAACCAAGCTGAAAGATTTTTATAATTCGCTTCAATGTGAAAATTTTGATTTCTTAGCTATTACCGAATCTGGGCTTAATGACACAGTGTGTGAAGGCGAACTCAGTGATTCTCGCTACAATGTATTTCGTAGAGACCGTGATTATGATACGGTTCGTATGACACGTGGTGGCGGCGTTTTATTTATGGTAAAGAAAACGTACAAATCCAATCTCATCAGGGATATGAAAAATCCAAATTATGAGGGTTTATACGTCAAGGTAAATATATTTAACCTAAAAATAGTTTTCTGTTGTGTTTATATAAAGCCCCAATGTGATTTTCTATTATATCTAGCTCTCTTGGATGATGTTGAAAGTGTGCTAGATAGCATCAGTTTTGATTATGTCTTCTTTCTGGGTGATTTTAATTTGCCTGAAGTCAATGGGTCGAGCTTTAACTTAAATACCGGTAACAATAAGTGTAAACTTTTAAATGAATTTATAAGTAAATATGACTTTTCGTCTATAAATAATTGTGTAAATAGTTTAGGAAGAACTTTGGATTTAGTAATTACAGATTTGAATGACGCCAAAGTGAGAAAAAGGTCGTTTCCCTTGCTGCCAGTAGATAACCATCATCCTCCTTTGGAAATCTCGTTTAACATTATAAGGGGCCCACACGCTAGCGGTGGCAGAAAAGGTAACTCAGTATTATACAAATATAATTATAAGAAGGCCGATTTTTTGGAAATGTATAAGCTCATAAACCAATGTGATTGGGAAAATGTGTTAAATTGCGGCGATGTAAATGCAGCGGTAGATGAATTTTACAAATATGTATATGACACTCTTGATAGAACAGTGCCAAAAATATCTACCACAAAACAAGGGAAATTCCATTCCTGGTTCACGGCTGAAATAAAAAGGAAAATAAAGGAAAAAGATAGGTATAGAAAAAAATACATAAAACCGGGGGTACGACAAAATGAATACTTTGAGAAATTTAAAGCATTAAGAACGGAAATAAAGTCACTCATCACAAAGGCTCATTTAAGCTACCTACAAACCACCCAGGAAGATATCATAACAGATCCGAAAACTTTCTGGTCATATGTAAAAAGGAAACGCAATAATAGCAAAATTGCTCAATCATTTTATTGTGATAACAAGGAATTGTGCGACGGTAAAGAAATTTGTGAGGCTTTTGCAAACACGTTTAAGTCAGTGTACGCAAGTGAGCAAGAAAGTCGTTTGAATAAAGAAGACAGCAATGGAGGAAATTACAACTTGGACTTGCTAAATATAAAAACGGTGACGGAAGAAGAAATTCGCTCTGCGATCAAATTACTACGTCCCAGGGCTGCGACTGGCCATGATGATATTCCAGCTTACTTTTTCAAGGGATGTTGTGAAATGCTACTTAAACCTTTGGGTGATATATTTAATAAGGCGGTGAATAAAAGTGTTTACCCAGACAAGCTAAAAGTGGGCCGCATTACACCTGTGCATAAAAGCGGCAATCCCAGTAATATTACCAACTATAGACCGGTCACAGTGCTATCTGCTTTTTCTAAGATTTTTGAGAGGATCCTGTGTAACAAAATTTCGGCTCATGTCTCGCCTGTAATAATACAGCAGCAACATGGGTTTGTTAAAGGTAAATCGACAATTACAAATCTGCTTAACATGTCTCATGAAATTGGGATTTCTATTGATAAAAATTTGCAACTAGATGTAGTTTATACCGACCTAAGTAAAGCCTTTGATAAGGTAAATCATTCCATACTATTAAGAAAACTAGAAATGTATAACTTTAGTGAAAATGATGTAGCTCTAATCGGCTCTTACTTGTCGGAAAGAATACAGTATGTTAATATTTGCAACAATCGATCAGATGAATTTATTGCAACCTCGGGAGTCCCTCAAGGGTCAATCTTGGGGCCACTTTTGTTTATTGTATTTATTAATGATGTAGTTGATTGTCTAAATCATGTAAAATGCCTTATATATGCAGATGACCTAAAATTGTACAAAGAAATTGAAAGTGAAACAGACTGCTTTGAACTTCAAGCTGATCTTGATAATGTTTACAACTGGTGCAAAATGAATAAGCTGTGTCTGAATATATGTAAATGCAAATATGTAACTTTCACTAGAAAAAAAACAATTTTTAAATTCAATTATAAAGTAGATGGCTCGAATCTGGAAAGGGTACAAGAAATACGTGATCTGGGGGTAATATTT
>JABXWE010001333.1:0-108920 GCA_014611495.1 Limonius californicus | reverse complement strand
ACATCTCACGGATACAATACTGAAACTGTGACACCTGGTAGTGGTATCACAACACAGAAATTCCAAGAAGGAACAAGAACTACAGAAAGCATAACAGCACCAGGAAAAGAATTTACGACAGCTCCATATCTATCAGAAAGAGAATCTCCTGTTGCTGTTACCACATCTCGCGGAGAATATACATCTCACGGATACAATACTGAAACTGTGACACCTGGTGGTGGTATCACAACACAGAAATTCCAAGAAGGAACAAGAACTACAGAAAGCGTAACAGCACCAGGAAAGGAATTTACGACAGCGTCGAACCCACCAGAAACAGAATCTCCTGTTGCTGTTACCACATCTCGCGGAGAATATACATCTCACGGATACAATACTGAAACTGTGACAGCTGGTGGTGGTATCACAACACAGAAATTCCAAGAAGGACCAAGAACTACAGAAAGCGTAACAGCACCAAGAAAGAAATATACGACAGCGTCGTACCCACCAGAAACAGAATCTCCTGTTGCTGTTACCACATCTCGCGGAGAATATACATCTCACGGATACAATACTGAAACTGTGACACCTGGTAGTGGTATCACAACACAGAAATTCCAAGAAGGACCAAGAACTACAGAAAGCATAACAGCACCAGGAAAAGAATTTACGACAGCTCCATATCTATCAGAAAGAGAATCTCCTGTTGTTGTTACCACACCTCGCGGAGAATATACATCTCAAGCATACACTACTGAAACTATGACACCTGGAAGTGGTATCACAACCCAGAAATTCCAAGAAGAAACAAGAACTACAGAAAGCGTAACAGCACCAGGAAAACAATTTACTACTGTTCCGTATCCATCAGAAACAGAATCTCCTGTTGCTGTTACAACACCTCACGGAGAACATACATCTCACGCATACACTATTGAAACTATGACACCTGGAAGTGGTATCACAACCCAGACATTCCAAGAACGAACAAGAACTACAGAAAGCGTAGCAGCACCAGGAAAAGAATTTACGACTGTTCCGCATCCATCAGAAACAGAATCTCCTGTTGCTGTTACCACACCTCACGGAGAACATACATCTCACGCATACATTATTGAAACTATGACACCTGGAAGTGGTATCACAACCCAGAAATTGCATGAAGGAACAAGAACTACAGAAAGCATAACAGCACCAGGAAAAGAATTTACGACAGCTCCATATTTATCAGAAACAGAATCTCCTGTTGCTGTTACCACACCTCACGGAGAACATACATCTCACGCATACACTACTGAAACTATGACACCTGGAAGTGGTATCACAACCCAGAAATTCCAAGAAGGAACAAGAACTACAGAAAGCATAACAGCACCAGGAAAAGAATTTACGACAGCTCCATATCTATCAGAAACAGAATCTCCTGTTGTTGTTACCACACCTCACGGAGAACATACATCTCACGCATACACTACTGAAACTATGACACCTGGAAGTGGTATCACAACCCAGAAATTCCAAGAAGGAACAAGAACTACAGAAAGCATAACAGCACCAGGAAAAGAATTTACGACAGCTCCATATCTATCAGAAACAGAATCTCCTGTTGCTGTTACCACACCTCACGGAGAACATACATCTCACGCATACACTACTGAAACTATGACACCTGGAAGTGGTATCACAACCCAAAAATTCCAAGAAGGAACAAGAACTACAGAAAGCGTAACAGCACCAGGAAAAGAATTTACGACAGCTCCATATCTATCAGAAACAGAATCTCCCGTTACTGTTACCACACATCGCGGAGAATATACATCTCACGGATACACTACTGAAACTGTGACACCTGGTGAAGGTGTTAGAACTACAGAACAACATTATACGACTGCTGAATATACACCAGAAACAGGAAGCCCTGTTGTCTTAACGACATCTCGCGGAGATTACACATCTTACAGGTATCCTCTTGAGACTGTTAGTGGTATAACTCAGAAGTGGTCAGAAGCAATAAGAACCACAGAAAGTACTGCAACGCCAAGGAAACAATTCACCACCTCTCCATATCCACCAGAAACAGAAACACCCGGAGAAGGAGTTAGAAAACCTCAATATTCTTCGCAAACCGAAACACCGAGTCCTGTGACCACACCTCTCAGAAAAACTGTAATTCCTTCCGAGGAATTTACCACTTTCATGTATCCATTGCACACGGTTCGTCCTGGGGAGCTTGTGACAGGCGATGATTTCACAACTCATAAATATCTAGTATACACGGATCAATCGTTAACACCTTCTACCACTACTTTCAAAGAATCAATAACCCATAAAGATCCAACGATAGCTAAAACTACTGATGCTATGGTACCATCAAGAATATATACTACCAGACCGGAATATACTATACCTGTAGAAATTGTTACTGGTGGAGAACTTATTACTCGCATAAATCCACCGCAAACGACTAAAGGTGCAATTACAGGATCTATTGATATAATAACTCCTAACATTCAAATAACAACCCAACAATATTCAACCTTGGAAGTTACTCCTGCAATAACCTCAGTTGAATATCCCGAAAGGTCTGAAACGCATGCCGAATTTAGTACTTCTGGTAGACCTGAAAAATTATCAACAAATGCTATAGATATAACTGAAACACCTCGTACAATTTCTACCAACATAATCATAACATCTGAAACGCCACTAGATTTCACTACATTTAATACAGAAGTTAACGATTCCTTATTTACCACGACATACAGTTTAATCCCTTGTGCAGTTGAACAAGATTGTTCTAATGATACCTCGTGTATAAAGTATTCCTGTCAAAATCCGTGTAAATATTATAATCCCTGTGTACAGAATGTAAAATGTGATGTCATTGCCCACGTACCTGTGTGTCTGTGCTCGTTAGATCAAAGACCGGATGTAGTTGGTTGTAGAATTATACCAGGTAAAAATGAGTAATATTTGTTTGGGATTTATGCTCTCGCACACTTCTGGATTTCAAGGACATTGCAAGCATGATCTTTTGCAGCCTCTACTGTTTGCAGCTGCATGAGGCTGTCAAGGTCCATCTACAGGAACCTCCAGAACCATTATGCATGATCGTTTAAATGCTGGATCATATCTACAGCAAAAGTTCTCTACGAGAACTGAAATGTCTTTATATTTATATCTTTTTGTACATCGTATGGTTTATGTTTGTATTTTTCTTTGTACATATGTACATAATCTTGGTGGTGGCTAAGACTACGTATACTGTATAGTTGGTGGCTGAGGTTACTGGCACTTCTAAAAATTATTATTAGTTTTGTTATTAGTATTCTAGTATTGGTATTGAGGTATTTTTAGTTGTATTAGAATATACATATATGCTTAATGTATTTTCAGCTTATAAGCTTTATTGTTTTTTGTTACAGTAAATTATTGTAAATTAAATTAATCTAGTCAACGAATAATACTCATTAATATTAATGTTTCTCAGACATCACTTGCCATTCCCATTTGGAGTGTCCTTTGCAACAGGCCTGCATTGCTGCCAAATGCCAAAACCCATGCTCTGTAGCAAACCCATGTGCTCCATACCAAGACTGTCAAGTCCAAGATCATCAACCAGTTTGCGTTAAAGGTAATCATTCTTACACATATATTTATTTTAAATCTTACGGGATATATCTCTCTTAGTATGCCAGTGTCAAAAGAATTCCGATTGCGGTCCAAATTTAGCGTGTGATGGATGTAATTGTAGATTTTCGCGTAAGTGTTTCTGGTGACCCAAATTTAATCTTTTCTAAAAACTATTCTTAAGCAGAAGAACCCAATGTTATACCGGGATGTGAACACTGTCCACCTGGTGTTCTCTGTGATCCAACCACGGGAGCTTGCATCAAAGGTAAGTGGGTCCTATTGAAAAACGATCGATCAAATATTTTATTAATCATTTATATAATGTTGCTGTTACCTGTGACATATGTTACTAATCCTGTTCATTCCATTAATCCCATTATTAATAAAAGTGCATATTAATTGTAACCTGGATAAATCCATCAGAACTGGAAAGTTGCTTCGCTTTTTACACTACACCAATGGTAAAGTAAACTCACGTAATACATTCAGAATTATTAATCACTTCTAATTTCAGCTTATATTTGTTTATATTTTAGTTACAATGTAGTAAATGTGTACATATACTTCTTTAAATTCAACTCTATACAACGAAATCGTTTGATTGTCTGTTTTACTGCAAGACTTGCAAAACTCTTAGTTTCATTCGCTATCTATAAAAATATACACTTAAATCAAATATTTGTACATGCCTATACATTTTTTTTATTGGGACTCTATAAGTTTTCGGTGTTAGATAGATTCAGTATTTATTTAAAATTAACTATCTCTTAAAGTTTGCCTATTAATATTAATGCTAATTTCCGACTGGTTTTTGGTGCATAAAAATATAGTTTCACATTCAAACTCCTAATTCAACGCATGTTTTCCGCTTTCACATTTTATGTAGTACTAAATAATTAGAATGTAACAAATAGAGTGGTTGTATAGGTTAACTAACGTTAGATTGTTATAACAGATGTGGGTACAACAACATCAGCTACACTAACTGAGACACAAACTATGACACATCCCTTTGTAAGCGAGTTTACCTCTTTAACTTCTGTAACTCCTAATCAAGTCACCAACACTCCACCACATATAGTAGCAGTAACAAATACCGAAACACCCGTTATAAAGGTAAACAAAACAACTGAGAGTAATACGGGAACACCACATACTTCGCCTCCAGAAGAAACAACTGTTGCTGTGACTGAGCCTTCATTCACCTCCCATCCTAATTCAGCAGAACCAACTCTTGCAAGCGAACCAGGAATCAATACAGAGCCGTCAGTACCAGAGACAACACACACAACAAAGAAACATTTCACTGAATCAATATATACAACAGAGGAAGTTGTTGAACATACCACAAAACCATTTGGAAACACAGATAACATAAAACTTACTGAAACAACACCTACTTTAATTCAAATACCAACTGAACTTTCTCATACTACAATTACTATAAAAAATCCCTATGAAACGACATATGGTGAAACATCAACTGAATCTAAAACGTATTTAACTTCGAAAATAACAGAACCATATGAAGCACAACCAAAAACCACAACTGAACATTTTGAACCCGAAACTACGATTCGAGTAGGTGTTACTGAAATGTCAACAGAAGATCGCCATACAGAAATGTCAACACATGTTCCATTAACAAACAAACCCATTGAAGGGACAACTATATTTACTGTTACTCCTGAGACGGAATATGCTACCCATCCACATGAGGTACCCCCTGAAGTTCCTTCAGCAACAAAATATACACCTGAAACCACAGAAGGTAGAACAGCGCGCTTGGAAACGTCTTATGAAACAGAATACACTAAGCCATACCAATTCGAAACTACAACCACGGGAACATCAAGAGTGACAACGCAGCTAACACTAAAACCCGACTTAGAAGGACAACCAACTACAAAACTATACGAAACAGAAACTCCAACCTATGTACTAACCCAATCAACTTCTGAAAAAGGTACCAAACTACCTGTAGAAAAAACTACAGAATCTCAGAAGACGTCTACGTCTTCTCAAGACACTACCTTAATTCCACAGACTACAAGAAAAACTCAAGAAACAACTGAATATTTTACACCTGAAAAACCTGAAGTAGAAACTGTAACGTCAGTCATATCCCATGTAGAATCCACAACCATGCCTACGGGAAATCAATATACTACAAGTAAAGGAAAAGCAACAACTATTTCAGTTTTGGAAGAAACAACTACTCATACTGAAGGTTCTACCCCACCAGCAACCGCGTTATCTGAATATTCATCTACTACAGAACGTACTTCTAAACAACCACACGATGGTACTCCAATATATTCCATTAAACCACCAGTAACTACTACGACATTCCAATATGCAACTCAAACAATTGTGCAAGAGGCAACAACTATTTCTTTGTCAGAAACCACAACACCACACGACGAAGGAGTTACAGAATATAGTAGCCACAAACAATACACTACAGAACCATACGAACCTACAACTGCTGGATCCGTCCAGTATGAAACTACTACGAATCCACCATACTCCTACACAACACCAACTCCTACAACAATTACCTTTACAACAACAGAATTGATTAACCAAACTAAAACGACTAAACCTTTATGCACATCGGACAAGGATTGTTCCGCATCGGAAACCTGCCTGTTTGGTCAGTGCATTAATGCTTGCTCAATTGGAGGACGTTGTGCAAACAACGCCCTCTGTAAGGTATCTAACCACACAACACTTTGCACATGTCCCCATGGATTTTCTGGAGATGCCAGAAAGGAGTGTCATAAAGGTATATAAATATTACACAATTACTGCCCGCCCAAGTTTAAAAATACCCTCTATAAATATATTTGTATGTAAATACAGTTATTTTTGTAGTTTGTGGTAGTTAGTATAAATTTAGACATACACTGTAAAACGTAACCAATTTGTTGCACCTTAAGTAACTTAGCATGTTTTTATTAACACAAAATTAAATTTTAATAATTTATTATTTTTACACCGTTTAGTCGAAAGTATTTGGAAGTGGAAGCAAATTACTACTACTATAATTTAATGCCTAATAATTATGTCTAACAGCTAACTAATCTATCCAATAAATTCGTTAGAACCTCATCCTCCAAAAGGTCATCAGCCATGCGAATCAGATATGGACTGTCTTGACGATGAAGCGTGCTTTATGTCACTATGTCAAAATCCATGCGAATTTACGAGTGCCTGTGCATCTACTGCTAAATGTCAGGCGAAAATGCACAGACCTATATGTACATGTCCTATGGGATACGAAGGAAACCCTGCGATAAAATGCTTCAAGTCTCAACCTAGTAAGATAACACTATTAACTCTTGAAAAACTGCATTTTTCATTCGTTCTTTGTATACATACCAAGAAAAGTACAGTTTTTCCCGTTTAGCGTTTTTAATCAATTTACAGAATTTAATTATCAACCTAAAACACTAATGGTTGTACAGATAATAAAAACTAAATGGAAATAACTACTGTAAAACTTGATTTTGTTAAATATTGTATAAAATAGTACATTTGTAAAAAAATGTAAATATAGCAGTAGACAATACTGCATCTTCTGTAAAATAGGGTTCTGTGTCTTATCTTTTCTCTCTTTTGCACCACCTCTTCTGTAGTGAGTTGCATAACCAATAATGACTGTCCGCTGACGGAAGCCTGCATTGATCGAGCTTGTCAGAGACCATGCGATGTCCATAACCCTTGTGCAAAACACGCAGTTTGTATCAATACCAACCACGGAACTGACTGCAGCTGCGCTGAAGGATATCAAGGAAATGGATATGTTGGGTGCACGGAAGGTATTTATCATACGCTCGTGAATGATTCCGCATAACTTGATTTGGATATGCATGAAGTAATCCACTTCCTTTTTTTCCAGTGGATTATGACAAAAATGTGTGTCAATATAACGAAGACTGCCCACCCGACACGTTGTGTGACAGATTAAATAGAAGATGCATTAATCCGTGCTTTGAAGATTCTTGCGGCGAAAACGCAGAATGTATTCCAAAAGAGCACGCCATCACTTGCCAGTGCCTACCTGGATGTATCGGTAACCCATACACGTTTTGCGAAAGGGGTATACAAATCACCACTCGTCAACTAGCAATTGCTTAATTTTCTCCAATTTTAGTACAAGGATGCCACGGTGACGACGAATGTCCTTCAAGCGAAGCTTGTATAAATGGAAAATGCAGCTCTCCTTGCCAGTGTGGCGTAAATGCAATTTGCGATGTTATTTATCACAGGGCCACTTGTAAATGTCCTGCTGGATATACAGGAAGTGCGCTTTCTAGTTGTCATCCGCCATCCAACCCATGTGATCCCAACCCATGCGGCCAGCAAGCTTTATGCGAACTTGACAATGGAAATCCTATCTGTTTCTGCCCGAAAGGATTAACTGGAAACCCATTTAAAAAATGCAGTAAGTTTCGAAGTTATTTCACAAACCTTTAACATCCTTAATCATTTCTCTCTGATTTTTTAGTACCAGAGGGTGATAAATGCGTGCCAAATCCATGTGGTCCTAACTCAGAATGCCGAATAATTGGAGGTCAGCCAAGCTGTTTCTGTTTACCCGAGTATGAGGGCGAGCCGCCACATGTACTTTGCGCACTACCATCAAATCCTTGCAATCCATCTCCTTGCGGACCAAATACCCAGTGCGCCATTTTAAGCAACGGATTTGCCAAATGTACGTGCCTTTCCGGCTACATTGAAAGTCCAAACACTATTCGTGGATGTCTTGAACAAAGGAATCCTTGCGATCCCAATCCTTGTGGGCAAGGAGCTCGTTGTGATCCTAATCGCGAGCCAGTTTGCTACTGTCCATCAGGCACCAGAGGAAACCCTTACCGGAACTGTTTGGAACCCGTCCCCAACATTGTTTTGTGCCAACCAGGACCTTGCGGAATAAACGCAGACTGTTATGTATCAAACAATCAAGAGAGATGTTACTGCAAGCCTGGTTTTATTGGCGACGCATATACTGGATGCAGACTCGAGCCGCACAACCCTTGCCTACCAAATCCATGTGGACCAGGTGCTGAATGTGTAATTACACCGGAAGGGCAATCCATGTGCAGATGCCCAAATGGAATGGCTGGAGATCCCACTGGACCGCAAGGATGCCATGGCTATGAATGCGTGATAGATGGCGATTGTTCCAATTCGCAATGTTGTATGGGACACAGGTGTAGAGATCCTTGCCCTGGATCATGTGGTGTTAATGCAAACTGTCGAGTAGAACAACATCATCCAGTCTGCACATGTAACCACGGACTTACTGGAAACCCTCTAACCAGATGTTTTCCAATTCCAACATACCTACCTCCCGATCCTTGCATGCCAAGCCCTTGCGGATTAAACACTTTATGTCAAGTAATGAGTGGTCGACCAGTATGCTCATGTCTACCAGATTTTAATGGAGATCCTCAATTTGGCTGTCAACCAGAATGTGTACTAAATACTGATTGTTCGTCCGATAAAGCTTGTATAGACAGACATTGCAAAAATCCATGCGCTGGTTCCATATGCGGTTTACACGCAATTTGCCAAGTACGAGACCATACAGCAACATGCGTTTGCGCAGAAGGTTTCGTTGGAGATGCTTTCTTCCAGTGTATTCCAAGGCGTAAGTTTTGAAGTTGAATTATTAATAGCAGCTTATTTTACATTATTTTCAGCACCACCCTCACCAAATATTACTATTCCATGCCACCCATCTCCTTGTGGACCTAATACACAGTGTGACGTCTACGGAACACAAGTAGCTATTTGTGATCCTTGCTTGGGCCCACACGCAGCATTCAATCCTCAATGTAGACCAGAATGTTTAACAAGTGCGGATTGTCCATTCAACAAAGCTTGCATTGGACAGGTCTGTGCCGATCCTTGCCCTGGATCATGTGGTGTTAATGCTATTTGCTCTGTTATTATGCACAACCCTGTATGTAGTTGTCCACATGGACTTCTTGGAAATCCGTTTGAACATTGTGGAGTGCCTACAATTCGTAAGTGTCCAGTACATTTAATTCAAACCTTTAGTACAATTTTTCTTTTTATTACAGCACCACAACCAGACGACAGACAAGACACATGTGAAAATGTAAGATGTGGGGCAAACGCCGATTGCCTTGAACAAAACAATGCTTTGGCTTGTATCTGCAAACCTGGTTTCTTCGGAAATCCCTGGTTAGGATGCAGACCCGAATGTGTATTAAACACTGATTGTCCTCTCACGAAAGCGTGTATTAACAACAAGTGTGTTAACCCATGCTCTGGTGCCTGTGGTGTAAGTGCTCGCTGCGATGTAGTTAACCACATCCCTGTTTGTTACTGCCCTCCGGACTTCAGCGGTGATCCGTTTGTGTCTTGCTTCCCATTCAGGCCGATCCCACATCCAACAAATCCTTGCGATCCATCGCCATGTGGACCGTACAGCAGATGTCTCGTTTCTACCCAAGGATATGCAACTTGTTCCTGTTTACCGACTTACAAAGGAACCCCACCAGCATGTAAACCAGAATGTATTGTTAGCTCAGAATGTTCGCAGATGCAAGCATGTGTCAATAAAAAGTGCGTCGACCCATGCCCTGGAACTTGTGGAACAAATGCTCTTTGCTCGGTTATCAATCACAATCCAATATGCAGTTGTCCACCTAATCTCCGCGGCGATCCATTCGTTCAGTGTTACACATCAGTTGAACCACCACCACCAGAACCCGAAAGAAATCCGTGTGTTCCAACGCCATGTGGACCTAACTCAATTTGTGAAGTGAAACAAAACCGACCAGTGTGTTCGTGTGCCGCTAATTACATTGGCAGCCCTCCCTACTGTCGACCGGAATGTGTTATAAACCAAGAATGCCCAACAAATAAAGCTTGTGTTAGAGAAAAATGCATTGATCCTTGCCCTGGAAGTTGTGGACACAATGCCAGATGTAATGTGGTAAATCATACGCCTTTCTGTACGTGCATTGAAGGATATGAGGGAGATGCATTTGTGGGCTGCTCTAAAGTAATTAGACAACCAGAAGATCCTTGCAATCCATCACCTTGTGGAGAAAACTCGCATTGTACTGTAAATAATGGAATTGCCCGTTGCAATTGCATACCTCCCTACATAGGAAATCCTTACGCCGGCGGCTGTAGGCCAGAGTGTACCAGCAACTCAGATTGTGCTAGTCATCTTGCCTGTTTAACTCAACACTGCCGAGATCCTTGCCAAGGTTTATGTGGAATAAATGCAGACTGTACTGTTATTAACCATGTACCTAGCTGTGCTTGCATAGGAAATTATATTGGAGATCCATTTACAGCTTGCAGAGAAAAACCTCTAACGCGTAAGTTGTAACTGCAGGTTTTTTTCTGTATCTATAGTACGTATTTAACACATTTACAGCTCGGCCACCAGAAAATCCCTGCGAACCATCACCGTGTGGACCAAACAGCATTTGTCGTGTTTCAAATGGACATGCTGTGTGTTCCTGTCAAACTAGCTACTTTGGATCACCTCCCAACTGTAGACCAGAATGTCTGGTGAGCTCCGATTGTTCTCACGACAAAGCGTGCATCAACAAGAAATGTCAAGATCCATGTCCAGGTTCCTGTGGTTTTGGTACTCGTTGCCAAGTCGTTTCCCATAATCCAATTTGCAGTTGCCCACCCAAATTTACTGGAGATCCATTTGTACAATGCCTCGAAGAAAGTAAGTTGATTTGTAAAAAATAGTCTGGGGTTGTTACAAATAATAAATTAATTATCTGCAGAAGTAGAGCCACGCCCTGCTACTAGCCCATGTATACCCTCACCATGTGGACCAAACTCAGACTGTCGAGTAATCGATTCTAGACCTGTATGTTCATGTCTGCTAGGAATGTTAGGAGCACCACCAAACTGTAGACCAGAGTGCGTGATACATCAGGATTGTCCTCTACACCTGGCTTGCTTTAGTAACAAATGCAAGGATCCTTGTGTTGGATCCTGCGGCTTCAACGCTGAATGTACAGTACAGAACCATCAACCATCGTGTACCTGCCTTCTTGGTTTCGAAGGAGATCCATTCGCGGGTTGTAACCCTGTACAAGGTAGGTGCAGGTTTAAAATTGGCTTATTTTAAGAACACATCCAAAATAACACTGTGTGTCGAACCAAGTTTTTTTTTCTGGTTTTTACAACTTTATATCTTATAATCTTCATTAATTTAATAAAAGCGTTCATCTATGCTATCTTTTATACAAGTTAATATATCTGCCGGGTGCCAACCATTACGTACATTCTGATTATCTACGCTACACGCTGAATAATAAAGGGATATTCTAATTAAACATAAAATAAAAGGAAGAACAAGCTTAAGCCCTTTAAAATAATTTTACGTTCTATGCTATTCGCTGAATAATACAAGTGTTCTATTTAATAGTTTATTCCCATTGCGAATATTTTTAACTCATTTCAATATCTCCCTCTCACCCTCTCATCTGTGTTTAAATAAGTTCTTCGCAATAAGTATGAAATTTTAACATATGTCTTTACAGCTTATCATCTAGTTGATTAAACGGTAGTGTTTTTAACCACTCTAACCAGCAATCCATTTTGCATGATTTAATTTTTTCTGTTAATATCATAACCAAAATATTTCTTACAATAATTCCTGTATATATTTGTATTTATATCTATTATACATTTTTGATAGCAATAGACTTACCTCGCAACCCATGCAACCCTTCACCATGTGGAGCAAATGCTGTATGTAAAGAACGTAACGGTGCTGGTTCATGTATATGCACGCAAGATTACTTTGGAGACCCCTATATCGGTTGCCGACCTGAGTGTCTCATGAACAACGATTGCCCCTCAGATAAAGCATGCTTGTCTAGAAAATGTAAAGATCCCTGCCCAGGAAGTTGCGGACTAAACGCCGAATGTCATGTGATAAACCATAATCCATCGTGTTCTTGTATTCCTGGGTTTACGGGTAATGCCTTGAGCTTGTGTCGAAAAATTGAAACTTGTAAGAATATATTGCATGTGCCTGCATATTATGTATATTATATTTCGTTTACCTTTAGCTTTAATAATTATCGGAGAACATAGACGAAACCCATGCCAACCTTCTCCATGTGGACCATACAGTATATGTAGAGTAACTAATGATAGACCTGTATGTTCGTGCAATGTAGGCTACATAGGTGCCCCACCCACCTGTAGACCCGAATGTATAGTAAATTCAGAATGCCCACTAGACAAAGCATGTGTAAACCAAAAGTGTGAGGATCCTTGTCCTGGTACATGTGGTTATAACGCACATTGCAAAGTAATCAACCATAGTCCTGTATGTAGTTGCCCAATCAGATATGTAGGAGATCCATTTAACAGATGTACAGAGCGTAAGCACATACATGGTAGTTTAATAGACTTTCGCTTGCATGATTTGCTTTTGTAGAACCCCAGATTGTTGATGAACTTAGAAACCCCTGTATTCCATCACCTTGCGGTACATTTTCTGATTGCCGCGTGTCACAAAATAGGCCAGTATGTTCGTGCTTGCCTAATTACTTTGGCCATCCTCCGAACTGTCGCCCAGAATGTACTGTAAACTCAGAATGCCCACTTATTAAAGCGTGTCAAAATCAAAGATGTATAGACCCTTGCCCTGGATCGTGTGGAGCAAATGCCGATTGTAGAGTAATAAATCATTCTCCCACATGTTACTGTTTACCAGAACACACGGGAGATCCTTTTTCGGGATGCTCCAAAAGTAAGATTTCAGATTATTTTAAGGAACTAACCGATCAAAGTATTCTAACATTTTTACTTTATTGGACACACGTAAATCCAAATGTCATTACAGTCGTGCCAGTGGAAGAACCCAAACACCCTTGTAATCCATCTCCTTGTGGAGCAAACGCCGTTTGCAAAGAACGCAATGGCGCGGGATCATGTACATGTTTACCAGAATATTTTGGAGATCCGTATGCAGGATGTAGACCCGAATGTATAATGAATACTGATTGCTCAAGAGATAAAGCTTGTGTTAATCAAAAATGCCGTGATCCATGCCCTGGTACATGTGGAGTAAACGCAGAATGTAGAGTAAATAATCACGCGCCTACTTGTTCCTGTTTGCCTGGCTATACCGGGAACCCATTGCGCTCATGCCATCTTCCGCCATCCAGTAAGATCTTCTTTCTTTACACTATATTCTATTTATATGTGTACAGTTCAGCTCATATCAAGTCTAACCAATTATGGATTTGGCTGTACTCTATTTTTCAAATCAATAAAATCATGTATGGGTAATAAAATTGAGGACAATTAACATGATTTGTTTATTAGTGTTGACACGTTAATATCACATTGAATATTGTCCTTCATAGTGTCTATCATAATAATAATAATAATAATAAATATTAAATCCGAAGGATTTGTTTAAATATTAAAGTGTCCTCTATTTTATCATCCTTTTAACTGTTATGTATCTATCTATCTATATACTCTTACTTTTATTTTCTTGTTCTGTGCATGTAAATTCATATATTTCTTTCCATGCAGTTGAAATACCCAAATCAGATCCATGCATACCTTCACCATGTGGTCCATACAGCCACTGTCGTGTTGTAAATGGACATGCAGTATGCTCTTGCCATGCTAATTATATAGGAACTCCTCCAACATGCAGACCAGAATGCATGATAAGTGCAGATTGCGCTCAAGACAGGGCTTGTATTAATAACAAGTGCCAGGACCCATGTCCTGGAACTTGTGGCCTTAATGCGCGCTGTCAGGTAATCAATCACAACCCCATTTGTAGTTGCTCCACTGGTTTCACAGGGGATCCGTTTGTTAGATGCATCCACGAAGAAAGTAAGCCTTCTACATTTACAAAATTTCACAGTACAGCATGTATCACACTTTTAGAAAAACCCATAGACATACCTCGCCAAAATCCATGTATACCATCACCATGTGGACCAAACTCTCAATGCAAAGTTGTTGGCAACCAACCTGCTTGCTCTTGCTCTCCTAATTATATTGGCAGGGCGCCAAATTGCCGCCCCGAATGTACTATAAATGCGGAATGTTCTGGAAACTTAGCTTGTGTAAATGAAAGATGTAGAAATCCTTGTCCTGGATCTTGTGGTATCCAGGCAACTTGCATTGTTCTAAAACATTCTCCAATATGTACTTGTGAAACGGGTTATACAGGAGATCCATTTGCTGGATGTTCCTTAATTCCAAGTAAGAAAAATACTTCTTATTAAATACCCAATGGCTGTGACTAAAGGCGAATTTATTTATTTTAGTTGCACCTGTTAGACCAGAATTAATAAACCCTTGTAATCCATCTCCGTGTGGCGCAAATGCAATTTGCAAAGAACGAAATGGTGCAGGTTCATGTGTATGTTTGCCCGAATATTTCGGAGATCCATACACTGGTTGCCGACCTGAATGTATCTTAAACACGGACTGTGCACGAGACAAAGCATGCGTTAATAACAAATGCAAAGATCCCTGCCCCGGAACATGTGGGGTGAATGCAGAATGCAGAGTAAACAATCATGCACCTTCATGTTTCTGCTCAGAAGGATATACTGGTAATGCAGTGGTGGCTTGTCATTTACTTCCTCGACTTCCTTGTATGTATATAATCTATTATATTCTAATTCTGTTATCAACTTATTGTTTCTTACGTAAACCTTAGCTGTGGTAGAGGTGACAGAACCTTGTTCACCATCACCTTGTGGCCCATACAGTCAATGCCGCGTTGTAAATGGTCACGCTGTATGCTCTTGTCAGGCGAACTATATAGGATCACCGCCCTCTTGCAAACCTGAGTGTATGATCAGTGCCGATTGTCCACAAGACAAGGCCTGTATCAATAGCAAATGTCAGGACCCTTGCCCTGGCACTTGCGGTCTTAATGCACGCTGTCATGTTGTTAATCATAATCCTATATGTAGCTGTTCGCCTGGATTCACTGGAGATCCGTTTGTTAGATGTATTCCAGAGAAAAGTAAGCATGCCAGTTTTCATTTTCATTTTATACTTGTCTTTATACTTTTAAATGCTTATTTATACTTGCATTCTTATTTATACTTATTCTAGAACAACCTGAACCACTTCCTAACACAAACCCATGCATACCATCACCATGTGGACCAAATTCGCAATGTCGCGTTGTTGGTAACACACCTGCGTGCTCTTGTTTGCCTAATTATGTAGGGCGTGCACCGAACTGTAGACCCGAGTGTATGATAAACGCAGAATGCCCTGCAAATCGCGCTTGTAAAAACGAAAGGTGTATTGACCCTTGCCCTGGCTCATGCGGGCCGAATGCAGACTGTGCTGTAATCAGTCACCGATCTATATGCTCTTGTAAAACAGGTTATACCGGGGATCCATTTGGTGGTTGTTCACTTATACCAAGTAAGACAATATTAACCAAAATTGATACTGGTATATACCGCATTGATTTTAGTTACACAACCTCAAGAAGAACAACTTAATCCTTGTAATCCATCTCCATGTGGAGCAAACGCAATTTGTAAAGAACGTAATGGTGCAGGATCTTGTATATGTTTGCCTGAATACTTTGGAGACCCATACACTGGCTGTAGGCCAGAATGCGTAACTAATTCGGATTGTCCGAGAGAAAAGGCGTGCATAAATAATAAATGCAAAGATCCTTGCCCTGGAACATGTGGCCTTAATGCCGAATGCCATGTAAATAATCACGCGCCTTCTTGTTCATGCCTTCCCGGATACAGTGGAAATCCATTAACAGCTTGCCACTTACTTCCATCTAGTAAGGACTGCAACGCCTACTCTTTACTTTCTTTTACACTAATTCTTGTCTTTAAATAGTTTTGGAGAAACCTAAGACAGAACCTTGCTCACCTTCACCTTGTGGCCCTTATAGCCAATGCCGTGCTATAAATGAACATGCTGTATGCTCTTGCTTAAGTGATTACATAGGAACCCCTCCAGCATGTAGACCAGAATGCATGATAAGCGCTGACTGTCCTCAGGACAAGGCCTGTATTAAGAGCAAATGTCAGGACCCATGTCCTGGTACTTGCGGACTAAATGCTCGCTGTCAAGTAGTCAATCATAATCCCATTTGTAGTTGTTCTCCTGGTTTTACAGGCGATCCATTCATTAGGTGCCAGCCAGAAGAACGTAAGCTTCCTATTTTCTCTCTATTTTTATACCACAGTACGAAATTTAGAGTTCAAATTAGGAACTAAACTTTTGATATGAAGCACATATGTTAATATTGGTAATATTATCAATTCTTAACGGAAGTTTAAAATTCGTACTGTGTCAATTTTATCTTTCAACTATTGTATATAGTCGTCTTATTTTCTTATTTCTATTCTTTGCATGTTCTTTATATTTTAGCAAAACAACCTGCTCCTCCTAGTGGAAACCCCTGTGTACCTTCACCATGTGGGCCTAATTCTCAATGTAAAGTCATTGGAACGCAACCGGCGTGTTCATGTTTACCCAATTATATTGGTCGTGCCCCTAATTGTCGGCCCGAATGTACTATAAACGCCGAATGCCCTGGCAATTTAGCATGTCAAAATGAAAAATGTAGAGATCCTTGTCCTGGTTCTTGCGGTTCCTTCACTACATGTGTTGTAGTTAAACATGCGCCAGTATGCCAGTGCGTTTCTGGTTATACTGGAGATCCATTTACTATTTGTACACTTATTCCACCTAGTAAGAAATCTATTCCCCTGGTTAATTCGCGCGATTTCTGTAATAACACTTCATTAACATCTTACAGCTCCTACAACGGAAGAACCACTCAACCCATGTAACCCATCACCATGCGGCGCCAATGCTATTTGCAAAGAACAAAACGGTGCTGGATCTTGCACTTGTTTACCCGAATATTTTGGCGATCCATACAATGGATGCCGACCAGAATGTGTTATAAATTCGGACTGCGACAGAATCAAGTCATGTGTGAATAACAAGTGCGTAGATCCTTGTCCAGGCACCTGTGGTGTCAACGCCGAATGCCAAGTTTTTAATCACGCACCATCTTGTACTTGCATCGAAGGCTACACTGGAGATCCAACTAGATCGTGTACTGTAATTGAAAAGCGGCGTAAGTAAAAAAAAACGAATATCGTCTAGTGTTAATTTTTCATTTCCTTAGCAACTCCACCGACCAATCCTTGTGAACAATCACCGTGTGGACCTTACAGTCAATGTCGTGTAATTAACGAGCATGCCGTATGCTCGTGTAATGTAGGTTATGTTGGATCACCACCTGCTTGTAAACCAGAATGCGTTGTCAGTTCCGAATGCCCACAAAATAAAGCCTGCATACAACAGAAGTGTTCAGATCCTTGTCCAGGAACCTGCGGAATCAATGCTAAATGTCAAGTTGTTAGCCACAACCCAATTTGCAGTTGTATGATTGGATATTCAGGAGATCCATTCATTAGCTGCCAAAAAATAGAAAGTAAGGCAACTTACCCACATATTCTTACACTATATTTCTTTCTGTAATTGGATGTTACCTTTTGTTCTTCATTTTCAATCGTTTCTTCTAGTTACTACTTCTCGCCCAACAGTAGAAAATCCTTGTGATCCTTCACCCTGTGGGGCAAACACTCAATGTAAGGTGGTCGGTAGTTCAGCCGCATGTTCTTGCCTTCCAAACTTTATTGGACGTGCTCCTAACTGTAGGCCAGAGTGTACAATTAATTCAGAATGTCCCAATAACCTAGCATGTATAAATGAAAAATGTAGAGATCCTTGTCCTGGATCTTGTGGTCAAAACGCCATATGTACAGTTGTAAACCACAATCCTGTCTGTTCTTGTCTACCAGGCTATATAGGAGATGCCTTTGTCTCTTGTCAATTGGCTCCACCACCATGTAAGATAGTTGCTGGCTAAAAAACTTATAAATGTGCGATTGTTAAAACATATTTATTATAGCTACCGAACGTACACCTCCTCCATCTCCATGCACGCCATCTCCATGCGGCCCGAATGCAGAATGCAGGGAAAGAAACGGAGCAGGTTCTTGTGCTTGTGCTCCAGGCTATGAAGGAAACCCTTACGATCAACAACTAGGCTGCAAACGAGAATGTGAAACCAACGCTGATTGTGCACCTGTATTGGCTTGTGTTTCATATAAATGTGTCGATCCTTGCCCAGGCTTATGTGGAAACTTAGCAGAATGTCGAGTAGATAATCACATTCCAACATGTACCTGCTCACCAGGCTACAGTGGAGACCCATTCTTCCAGTGTCGTGAAATTCCTCCAACGCGTAAGATGTTTTAATTGCATTGTGAAACAACGTATCAATTGTTATTTAAAATTACAGCTGCTCCTAGGATAGATCCTTGTCAACCATCTCCATGTGGACCAAACAGTCAATGTAGGAACGTTCACGACCAAGCAGTTTGTTCCTGCTTGCCTAATTATATTGGTAGTCCACCAGGATGTCGTCCCGAATGCGTTGTTAGTTCAGAATGTTCTTCGGACAGAGCTTGTCTTAATCAAAAATGCACCGACCCTTGCCCAAATACTTGTGGTATAGGAGCCCACTGCACAACGAAGAATCACAATCCTATATGCGCTTGTCCACCTAGTTACACTGGAGATCCATTTAGTCGTGTTTCCCAATACGTAAGTACTTAAATATGTTAAATAATTCTAAATATTACATTATTGTACCCACATTACAGCTGTTGAACCTGATCCTGTACCAACTGAAAGACCGCCATCATGTTATCCATCACCATGTGGACCAAATTCAAATTGCCAATTGCGTGGAGGTGTTCCATCCTGCTCTTGTTTAACTAATTATATCGGCAATCCTCCAAACTGTAGACCAGAATGTGTTCTCAATACCGAATGTAGCAGTCAATTGGCTTGTGTCAATCAAAAATGTCAAGATCCTTGTCCAGGCTCCTGCGGCAGCAATGCTAAATGTTACGTTCTTAATCATCTCCCAATATGTACATGCGAAGACGGCCACACAGGAGATCCATTTACCCAGTGCACTTTGATAGTAGTTACAGAACCTACCATACGTGATCCGTGCAACCCATCACCTTGTGGACCAAACGCTGACTGTCATGATGGTATCTGCACATGCCTTCCTGAATACCAAGGCAATCCTTACGAATCGTGCAGACCAGAATGTGTTGTCAGTTCAGAATGCGACAGAGATAAAGCTTGTATTCGTAATAAATGCATTGATCCCTGCCCAGGCACATGCGGCCAGAATGCAAGATGTGATATAATAAACCACATACCGGTTTGCTCGTGCCCAGAAGGTTTTACAGGCGATCCATTCACTCACTGTCGTGTTATGGAACCACCGAAGCCACAAGACAGACGCGATCCTTGCAACCCTTCGCCATGTGGTCCAAACAGTCAATGCAGAAATATTGACGACCATGCAGTTTGCTCTTGTATTCAAGGATTTATGGGAACACCGCCGTCTTGTAAACCCGAGTGCTTAGTCAGTGCTGAATGTTCACCAACTAGGGCTTGCATTAATCAGAAATGTACAGATCCATGTCTTGGTTCCTGTGGTATAGGTGCTAGATGCGAGGTTATTAATCACAGCCCAATATGCAGTTGCCGTGAAGGTCAAACTGGTGATCCATTCCAGAGATGTGTTGACATTCCAGTCACACCGCCTACTCCACCTCAACCCACTGATCCTTGTCGACCCTCCCCCTGTGGGCCCAATTCTATTTGCAATGCTGTCGGAGAAACCCCATCATGCCAGTGTGAACAAGGCTATATAGGAAATCCACCAAATTGCAGACCAGAATGTGTCATAAACCCAGATTGTTCTAGCACTAAAGCTTGTATTAATAACAAATGCAAAGATCCATGTCCGGGAAGCTGCGGTGAGAATGCCGAATGCAGGGTTATTTCACATATGGTTACCTGCTCATGTTCAATTGGATACACTGGTAATCCATTTATACAGTGCATTCTTAAAAAAACCGAAATTTCCACGAATCCTTGCGAACCTTCACCATGTGGTGTAAACGCTGTATGCAAACAACGCAATGGAGCGGGAGCTTGTGTATGTATAGATGATTACCAAGGAAATCCATATGAAGGTTGCCGACCAGAATGTGTTCTGAGTTCCGATTGCCCAACCAACAAAGCTTGCATACGTAGCAAGTGTCAAGATCCATGTCCTGGCGTGTGTGGACAATTTGCAGAATGTTCCGTTATTAATCATGTACCTACTTGTACTTGTGTTTTGGGCTATATCGGTGATCCATTTGCTGGTTGTAGACCCGAACCGCCACCAGAACGTAAGTTTTGCTGTTTATAAAATGATAGATGAATATTTCTAGGGTAATATTTTGCAGCTCCAACAGAACCTTCAGTACGAGATCCTTGCTCACCAACACCTTGTGGCCCATACAGCCAATGCAGAAACATTAATGGTCAAGCAGTCTGCTCTTGCTTGCCTGAATACGTCGGTTCACCACCAAACTGCAAACCAGAATGTACAGTTAGTTCTGAATGTCCTCAAAACAGAGCGTGCCATAAATTCAAGTGTGCCAATCCATGCAGCGGCACTTGTGGTGTTGGTGCAAGATGTGAGGTCATTAATCATAACCCAATTTGCAGTTGCCCAGAAGGGTTTACAGGCGATCCATTCTCAAGATGTTATCAAGCACCAGTTTTGCCACCAACACCGCCTAGATATCAGGACCCATGTGTACCTTCACCATGCGGTCCAAACTCGATATGTAAAACTATTAATGAACAAGCTTCGTGTTCATGTCTCCAGAATTATATAGGAATACCACCAAATTGTCGCCCAGAATGCGTGGTTAACACAGATTGCCCATCCAACTCAGCTTGCATTACTGAGAAATGCCGTGACCCATGTCCAGGTTCCTGTGGTTTCAATGCTGAATGTAGAGTCCAAAATCATATACCCATATGTACCTGTATACATGGATACATTGGTGATCCGTTTACGCAGTGCTCTCCCAAACCTGGTAAAAATTTCTAGTAAAATTACTCTTCATGTTCAGATGTAACGAGATGATTTTTGTTAACAGATGAACCGAAACTTCCCGAACCAGAGCCCTGCAACCCGTCCCCTTGCGGACCCAACGCAGAATGTCGCGGTAATGGAATATGCACATGCTTGCCCGAATACCAAGGAGACCCATACAGAGGCTGTCGCCCAGAATGCACCATGAATGCGGATTGTTCACCAAATAAATCTTGCAGCAATCACAAATGCATCGATCCTTGCCCTGGCACATGCGGCCAAAACGCTCAGTGTGACGTGGTCAATCATATTCCAACCTGTAGTTGTCCTGCTGAATATGAAGGAGATCCATTCGTGTTATGCCGACCTGTTCCACGCAAGCCAGGTAAAATGATTCTTCTACACACTATTATTTTATATTCTTACTTACGATTGTATTGTACAAATTTTAAAGTGCCGTATAATTTTAGTGAAACCACTTCAACCGTGCAATCCATCGCCATGTGGGCCCAACAGTGCCTGCAAAGTTGTAAACGAAGTGGCAGTATGTTCGTGTCAAATTGGATTCATAGGCAGCCCTCCATCTTGCCGTCCAGAATGTGTTGTTAGCGCAGAATGTCCTTTAACGCAAGCCTGTTTAAACAGCAAATGCCAAGATCCGTGCCCAGGAACATGCGGAATTAACGCGAAATGTCAAGTGATCAACCATAATCCTATTTGCAGCTGCTCAGATGGCCATACTGGGGATCCATTTACAAGATGCTTTCCTAACCCTCAAAGTAAATAAAACGCACATTTTCTTGTTACATTTTCTAATTCGATTACATTTTAGAACCGCCTGAACCTGTCAATCCCTGCCAGCCCTCGCCATGTGGACCAAACGCAATCTGCCAAGTGAAAGGCGAAAGTCCTGCTTGTTCCTGTCTGCCAAACTACATTGGAGCGCCACCGAACTGCAGACCAGAATGCATCATCAATCCAGAATGTCCAAGTCACTTGGCTTGCATAAATCAACACTGTCGAGATCCTTGCCCCGGTTCCTGTGGATCTAATGCTGTTTGTTCGGTGATCAATCACAGTCCAGTATGCACGTGCCTTCCGGGCTACAGTGGAGATCCTTTCAGTGGCTGTGTCATCACACCAGGTAGGAATTCTCAATTTACGTTTTCTGTTTGTTGATAACGATGTTTGAAATGAAAATCAGACTGATAATGAACTTCTATTTTTTCTTCAGTCAGTCAGATTCTTGTTTACTTTCGAAAAAAAAGTGTATAATAATATAGAATTGTGCATCCTCCAAAAGCAAATTTATTACGTGAAAATGTATTTTATTACAAACTTATAATTTATTGTTATGCACTTTTTAATATTGTGTTAACATATTTGTCAAAGCAAGATTTTACATAGCTTTGGTCCAGCTAAAACTAGTTTTGTGGTTTTTTTTTTTTCGCGTTTTCGAAATCCTCTATGCCACTGGTGTCCAACCTTCGGCGCGCGTGTGTGTTTTATACGATCCGTGGGGAAACACTTAAAACTGTAATCAGCAAATTATTTTTAGAAGTTACAAGTAGTGGTAACAAAACAACATATACAAGCTGGAGGACAAAATTCCCCCGATCTCTGCTGTCGTCTGCGACGGTCGACATGCCAATATAAACGGGTCGTTAAATACTACGTGTTGATGTAATTAGTAGTACTAGTAGATACTAGTTCTACTAACTACGAAATTGCAACGCTAGTCAATTTTTGACTATATTTTTTGTGCGTTGATGTCTAATAAATCACTTTACGCTTACCAAAAATAAATGTTAAATGTTAAAAAGCGTTCAAAGTATAACTCATTTCAGAACTATTTGACAACAGTAGACTTTGATTCGCTAAAATTAATAACTGTGAACATAACTTTCATTAATTTGTTCTAATTATCAACAATACTTTATTTTCTTAAATGTGTTAATCATCTTTCTTCTATGTATTTTGATGTTAAAATATTTTATTATGTACTACCCAGAAGGTTTAAAGTTGCATTTATATTTATCAATTTTTTGAAACCTCCTGGTAAAACCTATTAAATTGCGAAATTGGTAACACAGCGAAGTGATTTTTGATATTATTTGCATTGTTATTTAATGGTGTAGAGTGACTTATTACATACCGCTATAGCTAAACGAAATATATTCAGAATAAACTAAAACGTTCGGTATCCATTTGAAAATAAAAAATTAACTACCACCGCTGAATCAAAAAAATGTTCTTATAACTAGAAACGTAGCGTTTAATGACCTATTTCTGTAGACATACCAACCATCGCAATGCGTTCTCAATCAACAGCGCTGCAGTTCGGGTTGCATTGTGTCAACCAGTTTGTTCACCCGAGCAAAATGTTTTCACGAAAAAGTGAAATACAATACAGAAACAGAATGGCTGATAAACAAATTCATTCCGTATTAAAAATTGACGTTCCAAATTATCATACACACATATTGAATCTTAATCATTGCATTAATTTTTAATGTTCAATAAATGTTGTCATGTCGTGTATAGATGAATGCAAACAATTTGAGACACTCTTAAAAGCAGCCTTAAATCTGACGAAAATTTAACATTGTAAGCATCTTTTTATATGTCAAGTCCTTCTCAAATGCAAATTCAATACTTTTTCTACAATATTTTTAAATGAAACAATATTACTGGCTACTTGTATATCTTATTTAGCTGAATTGCAAAAATAACAATTATTATATTTTAATTTAGTAGGAAAACTAATATTTTGTAGACCCTTCATTTTTATTTAGGACTTTTTGAAAGCTTCCTTCCCATAGAGTTTATTAAATTTTTAAAATTATGTCCTCGTAGTAATTGCGGTCCCTTTTTCCGCACACCTTAAAAATTGAAACGGTTTTGATTTAACTGCGAATAGGTGACAGCAAACAATAACTGATGTCAAGACATTGTACAAAGCCATATTTACAAAATAAAATATTACTGTCCCAAATTTTTGCATGTAAACGCAAAGCATTAAAATAATAAAATAGCTAATATTTTAAATTTAATTAATATACAAGGTGATTCAAAACATACGCGAAAAACTGTAACCACGTACAGCTGAGGTTGTTTAAATCCGATTTCATCGACTTTTCACATTTAGTTATACTGACTGAAATTAAGTTTGGACTGTTAGCTTTCCCAAACAACGAAGTTTATTATTGGACAAGAAACAAAAAAGTTATTTGCATTTTGGTGAACTGATATAAAAAAACTGTGAAGTTTTACCCATACCTCTGTAACGGTGCCGAATTTTAAAACTTACTAGGTGATCTAGGAGTTGAATAACCTCAGCTATACGTGGTTACAGTTTTTCGTACAAGTTTAGAATCACCCTGTATTTTATTTATTCACTGTAACACTGAAAACATTTGATTCTCTTCAGGCTATGTATTTTGTAAAGTAATAATTTAGAAGTAATTATACGAGGCTGTTTCAAATGAAATCCGGATTGCGTCTTTAACTAAGTTAAATACATTCCCTATTACCAATAATGAAAATAATGACTTAGTTCACATATTTACGGAGGCCATGCATTGATTATTAAGTGTCTGGGAACAGAAGACAAATGTAATTTCTCAGTTGACTCTATGGCGTCACTTCAAAGTTGCACCAGCGAAGAAATGCGTTCTGTGATCAGATTTTAAGCTGCAGAAGGAGTGAATCCTTCTGAAATTCATTCAAGAATGCTTAAGGTGTACGGAAGTAGCTGTTTAGCTCGTTCAAGTGTGTTTGAATGGGCAAAAAAGTTTAAAAGCGGCACCGAAACTGTGCAAGATGCACCAGGACCAGGATAAGCAAACCGTGTAATCACTGAAAAGAACATTAGAACTGTGCAAGAGCTCATATTATAAAACAGACACATAAAACTAAAAGAAATTGCTTCAAAAATTAATGTGAATATCGGTTGTACACATAATATTGTTTTTGAGCAGTTGAAATAGCGAAGGATTGAAGCTTGTACTGTTCTCTGTCACGTTATGAAGAAGAGGGAGCAGCCTTTTTAAATCGTATAGTGACTGGTGATGAATCCTGGGTTCCCCATTTTCAGCCAGAATGTAAGCAATCCTCAAAAGAATGGCACTCGGCATCACCAAAACTCAAAAAATTTAAAGCTGCTCCATCAGCTGGAAACGTAATGTTAACTGTGTTTTGGGATAATAAAGAAGTACGTATAGAAAATTACATGATGAAGGGTACCACAGTCAATAGTGCTTCATACTGCAACCTATTAAAAGATAAACTGAAGCCTGCTATAAGGATAAAACTACGCGGATTTCTGTCAAAAGGTGTTTTGCTCCAACACGACAATGCTCGGCCGCATTGCTCGATGGAAACCAAGGCAGTAATAGAAAACTTAGATTTGAAGTTACTGAACATCCTCCATATTCTCCCGATCTAGCACCAAGCGATTACCATATGTTTGGAGCACTTAAAAGATTTAGGTGGGCTGTATTTTCCGGATGATGAGAGCGTGAAACATGCGGTGCATAAGTGGTTTCGCACAAAACCAAAAGAATTCTTCTCCGACGGAATAGAGGCTTTGGTTGACAGATGGAAAAGGTATATTGAAGAGCAGGGGCCTGTATAGAAAAGTGATAACATTATTTTGTCAATTCAGTTATTAAATAAACAAGTATAATCACAATCCGAATTTCATTTGAAACAGCTCGTAGTAAATAATATTTTTGCAACGTTGGTAAAATCTATAAATAAAAAAAATATACAATTTCTGCACATATAGGTGTAGTAAATTTATATTTTTATACATACATTAAAACGGTAATAGATAAAGAGAAACTTTCTTTTACGTGCAACACAATATGCAAAACGTGATACATCACTTTTCTGTCCAAAGAATTAAAGTGAAAAAAATGAACCAAATTTAATTTTGAATATGGCCACTGTGCAAGAAAAGGTTGGACGCCGCAACTGTAACTCAAATAATACTATAAAAGTTTACAATTTCTTTTGAATTGAGGTTGCAAGAAATGACTGTATATATTCAATAAATAGTATTTTTAACAGTAATCTTGAAATCGGTTATATATACATATACTCGTGAAGGGTATATTTATGTCTTAGATAATACGTCAAATGAACAACAAATTTATGAGACCATTTTTAGCTGGATCAATCTACATAGGCATAAAATTACTAGCTTCTCATTAATAGCGTCATGGTTTTTAACTTTTAAACATTTAACTTTGCTTTGCTTGTGGTGTTGAACTACAAGACATTTCTGATTCACGATACGAGATCATATAAAGATTTTCCTAGTTTGAAACATTAGAATTTTTCTTTGCTAATGTTGGAACCTTCAAGCAAAAAAATTCTTAAATTTTGTGGTCATTATATGATCTTTGATTAATGAAAATATTCACTACATATCATAAAGTTCATTAAAATAATTACATCTTCGCCATCTACGTATTATTTTAATGAACTAAGTGGTTTGTTGATGTATCAAACCTTAAGAATTATTTATACCGGGCATTTTAATGTTCCACTACGCAGCCTTAAGGAAGTTACTCCTGTTAAATATATAGGCCGAAAATATAAAACCTTGTAGTAGAGTAGAATATTTCATATATTGAAACATGTAACGTAATTTAATTTGATCCATTACATATCCTGACAGAATAAGTTATTTAATGCGCTTTTCTTTTTCTAAACTTATTATTAAAAATTAGATAAATTAAATTCGTAATTTCCGACGGTTTTGTAGAAATAGTAACACATGATATGTATTCTTTGTTTAAAATATAAATCTTCAGTCTCTAATTTGATGATATTTTTAAGATTTTCCGAAAAAACGACATAAAACAAATATTTTAACATGTAATCACTACTTAAATAAATGCAATTTGAACCGTTATATATAATACTCGTACAAGTTAACATCCTTAAGTGCTGCTATAACATGCTGGTAACTATTTATGTATTGTCTAGTTCAAAATATAGTCTACGACTATTTAACAGAGCCTCCAGTATTCCACAGTATCCACAACGGATAAAAAGTATCGATACAACGATTTTCTATCAGTAATGATGTTTTTAGCAAAAAATATAGGCGTAAGTTCTTACCTACATATCGACGTATAGAAAATTATTGTTGTCGCCATACAAGATTTTTTAGATACCATTGCATAACTGTTTTCCATCCATTCGATTGAAACAGACTTTCCCTTTATTTGGTTTAAAAATACTATGTTTTGTATAAACAAATTTTTGGAACAATACCGCTGGTGTGTACGAAAGAAATAACTGATTAAATTTGTGCAACTTCATACTGCAGCTGAAACCATGATAACTACAAATGACCATGCCCACTTGATTAATTTTAAACTAATTTGATATTGTATTGTATCGGTATTTTGTTTAAGCAAGATCTAGAACGAAGTTTTCTTAGCATCTCTATGCACTACAGCGATTACTGGCTTATTATACACCTTACCTATCTAGAGATAACCACTAGATCACCCACGCCGGCTAAACTAATTTGATATTTACTAAACCTCGAACTAGTTTAGTGGCTAGCATATTTGCCTTCCGTCCTAGAGACGCAAGCCTGGCTGAAGTCGGCGAAATTTTTTTTGGCTGATTAAAATGAAAGTGAAATAAAAAATAAAGCCGTAGGTCTTGTTGTTGTTAGGATGTAGAATAAGCCAATCAGCGTCAGTGCTAAGAGATACTTAAAGCCACAACCTCGATCTCGCCCATTTTAAACAATACAACTAAAACTTTAGGGGGCATTCTAACGTCAAAATTTCCATGCAACCCCATAATATTTGTAAACCACAACAAAGAAAAATCTTATATGATGTCACTACACAAAACAGCTGTACAAAAATAGTAATTTTCTATATATCAGCATGTAAATAAGAACTGTACTGACTCGCAATTCTTAAACAATCAGTTTACAGCAAGAAAATGCGCAACCGCAGTTTCAAAATCTTTTGATTTTTTAATATAAAGCTAAAACTGCCAGATGCGATAATTTTATAATTATCTGAATATTAGTCAATTTCTCCTTAAACAACTCTGGGGCTTTAATCCCCATCCTAGTTGCTATTGAATTAAAAAGTCGTATACTATATGCTGAACTCATATTTTGCATGTTTGGCTTTCGCTGTAAAAATAATGCTTTCTGCTGCAAGGGGACACATAAAGGTAAGGCTTTGTCCCCCAACGATAACAACGGCTTCAGCTGCATCAACTTCCCTGCCCTCCCCTAGTTATAATTGCCCGATATAACAAAATAAACCATATACGATTATTAATACGCTTTGCCATAAAACAGCTAGGTTTAGGTTAAAGGTTAAAGCGTACGAATGCTTTAAGCAGAAAGGTATCGATCAAGTTTACATAACCAAATGCTTAAAATGCTTATAAATACCCCCACAAGCAACCATTAACTATAAAAAGCAGCAATTTTAGTTTAGTGGTAAAATAATCTTGTTGAAGTAAAGTACGATATAAAAAAGTCTGAAATATTTCAGTAACCCACCCCACTGAGATCATCACCCCCTGTATACCATCCCCGTGTGGATCCAATGCAATCTGTAAAGAGCACAAAAATGCCGGTTCATGCACATGCCTGCCGGATTATATAGGAAACCCATACGAAAGTTGTCGACCAGAATGTTTGCATAACTCAGATTGCCCTTCACACCGTGCATGTATTAACAATAAATGCCAAGACCCATGCCCAGGAAGTTGTGCTCAAAACGCCGATTGCCAAGTCATAAACCATCTTCCCCAATGTACTTGTCAACCAGGTTTTACAGGAGATCCATTCGTTTACTGTAACGCCCTCCCAATTGAACGTAAGAACCTTGTAATATTGGTAAATTTATTAGCGGAACATGAAACTCTTTATAGCAATTAAAACTACTGAACCAAGCCACCCATGTAGACCTACACCCTGTGGACCCAATAGCCAATGCCGTGAAGTTAACGGACAAGCTGTTTGTTCTTGTTTGCCCAATTATAATGGAAGCCCTCCATCTTGCAGACCAGAATGCGTCGTTAGCTCTGAATGCCCACCAACCAAAGCCTGCGTGAATATGAAATGTATAGACCCTTGCCCAGGAACTTGCGGCCTCAATACTAAATGTGAAGTTATAAACCACAGTCCAATTTGTAGTTGTAACCCTGGTCATACCGGTGACCCATTCTCTAGGTGCTACCCCATTCCACGTAAGACCTTAGTATTGCACTGTCATTAATATAATTTTTACACGTCCTTACCACAGCTCCTCCACCACCGCCTCCAGTGCCAATTTTAAGGAACCCTTGTTTGCCCTCACCATGTGGAGCGCACTCTGAGTGCCGCGATATTGGAGGCGCCCCATCATGTTCCTGTTTGCCGACTTACATGGGTAGTCCTCCTAATTGCAGGCCAGAATGTACCATTAATGCCGAGTGCCCTAGCAATAAAGCATGTATACGGGAAAAATGTAGAGACCCGTGCCCCGGATCGTGTGGTGTTGGTGCTCAATGTAGTGTTATAAATCACACCCCCATTTGCACTTGCCCCGAAGGATATACCGGAGATCCATTTAATAATTGCTTTCCTAAACCACTACCACTACGTAAGACACTCATTTTTATGATCTGCCTTAATTTATTACAATTGAAACTATTGTAGCTGACAAACCCATTATAACTGATCCATGCAATCCATCACCGTGCGGACCAAACGCTCAATGTAACAACGGCATTTGCACGTGTTTACCTGAACACCAGGGAGACGCATATAGGGGTTGTCGTCCAGAATGCCTAATGAGCAGTGATTGTCCCAGAGATAAAGCCTGTATCAAAAGCAAATGTCAAAACCCTTGTCCTGGAACATGTGGGCAAAATGCTGAATGCCAAGTTGTTAATCACATCCCAATGTGCAGTTGTCCAACTGGATATACTGGAAATGCATTCATATCATGCAATTATGTCAGAAGTATGTTAAACAGGCTAGTTTCAGAAATAGCTGCTAACAGAAATCTTTTAGTTCAACCTCCAAAGAACCCATGCAGTCCATCGCCGTGTGGTCCAAACAGTCAGTGTAAAGAAATAAATGGACAAGCTGTATGTTCGTGTGTTCCCGGTTTCATGGGTAGTCCTCCAACCTGTAGGCCAGAGTGCGTTGTCAGCTCTGAATGTCCATTAAACCAAGCCTGTGTTAACCAAAAATGTATAGACCCTTGTCCTGGCACTTGTGGTATCGCCGCTATATGTCAAGTAGTGAATCACAACCCAATATGTAGTTGTCCTCCTGAATTTAATGGGGACCCATTCGTAAGATGCCAACCGATACGTAAGACGTACCTGATTAATCTGTAGCCAGTTTATTAGCAAAATTTTCTATTGCAGCAAAAATACCTATAGTACCATCGAATCCCTGTCAACCATCACCTTGTGGACCCAATTCTCAATGTAAAGTGTCAGGCGACTCTCCTTCATGTTCATGTTTAGAAGGATTTATTGGAATTCCTCCAAATTGCAAACCTGAGTGTGTCAGTAATAGCGAATGTCCCAGCAATTTGGCATGTATAAACCAAAAATGCAAAGACCCTTGCCCAAACACATGTGGAAGTAACGCGGAATGCAGAGTTGTCAGCCATACTCCTAACTGTGCCTGTATAAACGGTTATACTGGAGATCCTTTCGCTCAGTGTCTTCCATATCAGCCAGTAATACAGCCAGAACATCTCACACCTTGTATACCATCACCTTGTGGTGCTAATGCACAATGTAGGGAACATAATGGAGCAGGTGCCTGTTCTTGTCTACCGGAATACATTGGAAACCCTTATGAAGGCTGCCGCCCCGAATGTGTCTTAAATTCCGATTGCCCTTCACATCGTGCATGCATAAGAAATAAATGTCAAGATCCTTGCCCGGGAACATGCGGTCAAAATGCCGATTGTCAAGTAGTTAATCATCTTCCTTCTTGTACTTGTAGACAAGGATTCACAGGAGATCCCTTCAGATACTGCAATCCTATACCTCCAAAACGTAAGAATTAAACCAAACTTAATCGAAAAACTTCTTTGAATTTAAACCATTCCAGTCGAAAAGCCAGAGCCTGCTAATCCTTGCAATCCTTCGCCATGTGGACCAAACAGTCAATGCCGCGAAATAAATGGACAAGCAGTATGCTCGTGTTTACCCAATTATGTAGGCAGTCCACCAGGATGTAGACCCGAATGTGTTGTCAGTACTGAATGTCCATCTAACAAAGCATGCGTCAATCAGAAATGCATTGATCCTTGTCCCGGAACATGCGGCCTTAATACAAAATGTGAAGTGGTTAACCATAGTCCTATATGTAGTTGCAATCCTGGTAATACAGGAGATCCATTTACCAGATGTTATTCTATACCGCGTAAGAAATGCTATTTTATTAAATGCATTTTATCTTATAAATTACTTTTAGCCCCGCCTCCACCACCACCATTACCAATTAAAAGTAATCCATGCGTACCGTCGCCATGTGGACCAAATGCTGAATGTCGCGCTATAGGGGATAGTCCATCTTGTTCTTGTCTAGTTAATTATATCGGAAGTCCACCTAATTGCCGACCAGAATGTACTATCAATTCTGAATGCCCCAGTAGTGAAGCTTGCATACGTGAAAAGTGCAGAGACCCATGTCCTGGTTCTTGTGGTGTTAGCGCTGAGTGCAGTGTTATAAACCATACCCCTATATGCACATGTCCTGAAGGATACACGGGAGATCCGTTCAGTAACTGTTTCCCAAAACCAACCAATCTTCGTAAGACAATTAGTTGCATATGCCCCATAAAATAAATTTCTAATAAACTTCCTTTGTAGCACCCCAACCAATAAGTGACCCATGCAATCCTTCTCCATGTGGCGCTAATACACACTGTAACGATGGAATTTGTACATGTTTATCAGATTACCAGGGAGATCCATATAGAGGATGCAGACCTGAATGTTTGATAAGCAATGATTGTCCCAAGGACAAAGCCTGTATTAGAAAGAAATGTATAGATCCTTGCCCCGGTACCTGCGGCCAAAACGCAGAATGTTCCGTTATAAACCATATACCAACGTGTATCTGTTCTCAAGGATTTGCGGGAAATGCGTTTGTACTTTGTAATCGTATTATAGGTAGTTACAAAAGAAATAAGGAACACAAAACAGTAAAAATTTCATGCCATTTCATTTTAGAACATGTTGTTGCGGAACATCCTTGTAATCCATCACCCTGTGGACCTAATAGTCAATGTAGGGAAATTAATGGACAGGCAGTATGTTCTTGTGTCCCTGGCTTTCTTGGAAGCCCCCCTGGTTGTAGGCCTGAGTGCGTTGTCAGTTCAGAATGTCCATTAAATCGTGCTTGTGTTAATCAGAAATGCGAAGATCCATGTCCAGGAACCTGTGGTATAGGGGCCATTTGTCAGGTTGTTTATCATAACCCAATCTGCAGTTGTCCACATGAATACACAGGCGATCCTTTTGTACGATGCCAACCAATGCGTAAGAAATAAAACGATCTTATCGTAAACCATCATATTTATTGTGATTAATATTATTCCAGCTAAGGTTTCCCCACCACAAATAAACCCCTGTCAACCATCACCTTGTGGACCTAACTCACAATGTAAAGTCTCGGGAGAATCGCCATCATGTTCATGTTTGCCTGAATTTATTGGTTCCCCGCCAAACTGTAAACCCCAATGTATCAGCAACAGTGAATGTTCCAGCCATTTAGCTTGCATTAACCAGAAATGTAAAGATCCTTGTCCTGGAACGTGTGGAAGCAATGCAGAGTGTCGTGTTGTCAGTCATACCCCAAACTGCGTTTGTGCGTCGGGTTATATAGGAGATCCATTTATTCAGTGCACAATTCAACCAGTTCAAATAACACCAGAACGTCGTACCCCATGCGTCCCTACACCTTGTGGATCAAACGCTCAATGTAGGGAACATAACGAAGCAGGTGCATGCACATGTCTTCCAGACTACATTGGCAACCCATACGAAGGATGTCGACCGGAATGTGTGCTCAATTCTGATTGTCCTTCGCAGTTAGCATGCATCAACAGCAAATGCAGAGATCCGTGCCCTGGCACTTGTGGCCAAAATGCCGATTGTCAAGTCGTAAATCATTTACCATCTTGTATTTGTAGACATGGTTTTACTGGAGATCCGTTTAGATATTGCAATCCCACACCGCTACAACGTACGATTGTATTCGTTAATTTTAATAGAACTTTTTACTATAATTAATGATTTTAGCATTTAAACCCGAACCCACCAATCCTTGTCAACCATCACCTTGTGGACCAAACAGTCAATGCAAAGAAATTAACGGTCAAGCCGTTTGCTCTTGTTTGCCTAATTACATAGGAAGCCCACCAGGGTGTAGACCTGAATGTGTTGTCAGTTCTGAATGTCCTTCTAATAAAGCATGCGTAAACCAAAAATGTATAGATCCCTGCCCTGGAACTTGTGGACTCAATACCAAATGTGAAGTTATTAATCACAGTCCTATATGTAGTTGCAATCCTGGATATACTGGTGATCCATTTACCAGATGCTTCCCTGTACCACGTAAGTTAAATTGTCGCAATCAATTTTCTTCAAAACATTTAAACGCATCATTGTCACAGCACCTCCTCCACCACCTGCAATCCCGCAGGTAGTAAACCCGTGCATGCCTTCTCCATGTGGTCCAAATGCAGAATGCCGTGATATCGGTGGATCACCATCATGTTCTTGTTTAGCTACTTATGTTGGAAGTCCACCAAACTGTAGACCGGAATGTTCTATAAATTCAGAATGTCCAAGTAACTTAGCTTGCATAAGAGAAAAATGCAAAGATCCCTGCCCAGGATCTTGTGGTGTTGGCGCTCAATGTAACGTTATAAATCATACACCCATTTGTACATGTCCAGAAGGATACACTGGAGATCCATTTACCAGCTGCCATCCTAAACCACCTCCACGTAAGTTATAGGTAACGATCGCGGCATCGACGATATACTTATAGGATCTATTTTAGCTGTGGAACCTTCACCGCCTGACCCTTGTAATCCCTCCCCATGCGGCGCTAACGCTGTATGCAATAATGGACAGTGTACTTGTTTACCTACTTATCAAGGGGATCCATATAGAGGGTGTAGGCCTGAATGTGTTCTAAATGCAGATTGTCCTAAGGATCGCGCATGCATTAGAAATAAATGCATAGATCCGTGCCCAGGCACATGTGGCCAAAATGCAGAATGCACTGTAGTAAACCATATACCCATGTGTTCATGCGCTCAAGGCTTTAGTGGAAATGCTTTTGTTTCGTGTAACCCAATTATAGGTAAGAAGTACATTCATTCTAGGAATTTCAGTTCCTCATTAGCATATTTCAGTTTCTATTGTCGGCAACCCGTGCTCTCCATCTCCATGTGGCCCAAACAGTCAATGCCGAGAAATAAATGACCAAGCTGTATGTTCCTGTGTACCTGGATTTATAGGAAGCCCACCTACTTGTAGGCCAGAATGTGTTGTTAGTTCCGAATGTCCATTAAATCAAGCGTGTGTAAACCAAAAATGCATAGATCCTTGTCCTGGTACTTGTGGTATTGATGCTATTTGTCAAGTGGTAAATCATAATCCCATATGCAGCTGTCCGCTAAAATATGAAGGAGATCCATTTACTAGATGCCGACCAATACGTAAGATTAGCATCGACACTTTAAAATGATGCATATTATTAAATTATGCACATATTTTAGCTGAGATACCAGTGGAAGTTGTACCTGTAAATCCTTGCCAACCATCTCCTTGTGGCCCTTATTCACAATGTAAAGTAACTGCAGATTCTCCTTCATGTTCTTGTCTGCCTGAATTTATTGGTTCGCCTCCTAACTGCCGACCTGAGTGTGTCAGTAATAGTGAATGTCCCAGTAATTTAGCATGCATTAATCAAAAATGCAAAGATCCTTGCCCTGGAACATGCGGATTAAATGCAGAATGTCGCGTAGTAAGCCACACACCCAACTGCGTTTGTTTGAGTGGATTTATAGGTGATCCATTTAGCAACTGCGAATTACCACGTAAGAAAGATTTCCTAAATCAACATTTATACAACACAATGAACATTATATACATATATATATATTTTGTTTTACGTAGAAATACCACAAGAAACCCTTACCCCTTGCCAACCATCACCATGTGGAGCAAATGCCCAATGCCGAGAACATAATGGTGCTGGAGCATGCTCTTGCCTTCCTGAATACATAGGAAACCCTTACGAAGGATGTCGACCCGAATGCGTTCTTAATTCAGATTGCCCTTCGAATCGCGCTTGTATTAATAACAAATGTCAAGATCCTTGTCCTGGAACGTGTAGTCAAAATGCTGATTGTCAAGTTATAAACCATCTTCCATCTTGCACATGTAGAATAGGTTTCACTGGCGATCCGTTTAGGTATTGCAACTCTATTCCCCCACCAGAACGTAAGCTCTTATACTGCTGTGAACACTTCATGTCAAACCCTATGTAATATAAATTACAGGTGTTCCAGAGAAACCAAAGAACCCATGTAATCCATCACCTTGTGGTCCAAATAGTCAGTGTAAAGAAATCAATGAACAAGCAGTTTGTTCTTGTTTACCGAATTACATAGGAAGTCCACCTGGCTGTAGGCCTGAATGTGTTGTAAGTTCAGAATGTCCACTAAATAAAGCTTGTGTAAATCAGAAATGCGGAGACCCTTGCCCTGGAACTTGCGGGCTCAATGCTAAATGCGAAGTGATTAATCATAGTCCCATATGCAGTTGCAATCTTGGACACACTGGTGATCCATTCACTCGGTGTTACCATATTCCACGTAAGAAGTTTTATCTGTCTGAAATACATGTTCTAATTTAAGCTACCTTCGCAGCACAAGTGCCACCCCCCACGCCTATAACTGTTAATCCTTGTGTACCATCACCATGTGGACCGAACTCTGAATGCCGAGATATCGGCAGTGCTCCATCCTGCTCATGTTTGCCCAATTATATGGGAAGTCCGCCAAATTGCAGACCAGAATGTACTATCAATTCCGAATGTCCAAGTAATTCAGCTTGTATACGCGAGAAATGTAGAGACCCATGTCCAGGTTCCTGTGGCGTTGGAGCACAGTGTAGCGTTATAAATCACACCCCTATATGTGTATGCCCTGAAGGTTACACCGGAGATCCCTTCAGTAACTGCTATCCCAAACCAGCACCTCGTAAGACAGTTATTACCACAATTTGTAAGCTTGCTAATTCGATTTATTTGTAGCACCTGTATCTGAAAAACATGATCCTTGTATTCCTTCACCTTGTGGCGCTAATGCACAATGCAATGATGGAGTATGCACTTGTTTACCAGAATACCAAGGTGATCCATACAGAGGATGCAGACCCGAGTGTGTTTTAAATACAGATTGTCCTAAAGATAAAGCTTGTATTAGGAATAAATGTATAGATCCTTGTCCAGGCACGTGTGGTCAAAACGCGGAATGTAATGTTATTAACCATATTCCCACGTGTACCTGCTTGTCCGGATTTGCTGGAAATGCATTTCTTGTTTGCTCACGAGTGATAGGTAAACAAAACTAGTAACTTTTAAAATAGAAATTATTTACAAACTATTTTTCAGAACCTGTCAAAACACACCCTTGTAATCCTTCTCCTTGCGGCCCCAACAGTCAATGTAGGGAAATCAATGGGCAAGCAGTGTGTTCATGTGTCCCAGGTTTTATTGGAAGTCCACCTGCTTGTAGGCCGGAATGTGTAGTTAGTTCAGAATGTTCACTAAACGAAGCATGTGTTAATCAGAAATGTATTGACCCTTGCCCTGGTACATGTGGCGTAGCTGCCATTTGCCAGGTGGTTAATCACAATCCCATATGTAGTTGCCCACCCCAATACACTGGAGATCCATTTATTAGATGCCGATTTGGTAAGATTATGACGTGAGTCAATTATAATCTTAATGTTTCATGACTATCCATGTTTTAGAAGAACCCATTGTACCACCAACACCAGTAAACCCATGTCAACCTTCACCTTGTGGTCCCAATTCCCAATGTAAAGACTCTGGTGATTCTCCGTCGTGTTCTTGTTTGCCGGAATTCATTGGAGCTCCTCCCAATTGCAAACCAGAATGCATCAGTAATAGCGAATGTCCCAGTCATTTGGCCTGCATTAATCAGAAATGCAAAGACCCGTGTCCTGGAATCTGTGGACTCAACGCAGAATGTCGTGTTGTTAGCCACACTCCCAATTGCGTTTGCTTAAGTGAATTTACAGGAGATCCGTTCACTCAATGTGTTCTACATGTTGTAACACATCCACCAGAACATTTATCACCTTGCGTACCATCCCCATGCGGCGCAAACGCACAGTGCCGGGAACACAACGGCGCAGGCGCCTGTTCATGCCTTCCCGATTACATTGGAAACCCTTATGAAGGTTGTCGACCTGAATGTGTTCTAAATTCTGATTGCCCATCAAATCGAGCTTGTATCAGAAATAAGTGTCAGGATCCATGTCCTGGAACTTGCGGTCAAAATGCAGAATGTCAAGTTATAAACCATCTTCCTTCTTGTACTTGCAACGCGGGTTTCACAGGAGATCCGTTCCGATATTGTAATATTGAACCACCCACACGTACGAATTAAAATATTATTTTATTTGTAATGACACTTACATTTGTCTCATTTTTAGCGGTAGATAAAACCCCAGTTAATCCATGCAATCCATCGCCATGTGGTCCTAATAGTCAATGTAGAGAAGTGAATGAACAAGCAGTTTGTTCTTGTTTACCCAATTACACCGGAAGTCCACCTGGTTGTAGACCCGAATGTGTTGTTAGTACGGAATGTCCTCTAAATAAAGCGTGTGTAAATCAAAAATGTATAGATCCTTGCCCAGGCACTTGCGGCCTTAATGCTAAATGTGAAGTTATTAATCATAGCCCTATATGTAGTTGCACTCCAGGTCATACGGGTGATCCATTTACTAGATGTTATCATATACCACGTAAGCAAAGTAAATTTTAAACGTATATACGGACCATAAACAAGTATATGTTTTAGCTCCTCCGCCGCCAATCATAAAACCAATTTTGACAAATCCATGTTTACCATCACCGTGTGGTCCAAACTCTCAATGCCGTGATGTAGGCACTGTACCGTCTTGTTCTTGTTTAACTGGGTATACAGGAAGTCCACCAAACTGTAGACCTGAATGTACCATTAATTCTGAATGTCCCAGCATCAAGGCTTGTATTAGAGAAAAGTGTAGGGACCCCTGCCCAGGATCTTGTGGTACCAATGCTCAATGTAGTGTGATTAATCACACTCCCATATGTACTTGTCCTGAAGGTTTTACTGGTGATCCATTCAGCAGTTGCCACCTTAAGCCAATACGTAAGAAGCTCTTCTTAAACATTTATTGAATGCTTAGGATTATTTTTAATTTTAGCAATTGTAATACCAAAACCGGATCCATGTAATCCCACACCTTGTGGTTCTAATGCCCAATGTGAAAATGGTATATGCACTTGCTTACTCGAGTATCAAGGTGACCCATATCGAGGGTGTAGGCCAGAATGTGTATTGAATTCAGATTGTGCAAAAGATAAAGCCTGCATTAGAAATAAATGCGTAGACCCATGCCCAGGCACATGTGCTTCTAATGCTGAATGCATTGTGGTTAACCACATTCCTATGTGCAGCTGTCCTCAAGGATTTAATGGAAACGCATTTATATTATGCCAACCAATACAAGGTATTATCGTTTTATCCTTTAAGAGAAATTTTTAAACCGTATTGGTTTTATAGAACAAATTTATTTGAACCCCTGCAATCCATCACCCTGTGGCGCAAACAGTCAGTGTAGAGAAATAAACGGACAGGCTGTGTGTTCTTGCGTACCAGGATACATTGGGAGTCCACCAACTTGTAGGCCAGAATGTGTCGTTAGTTCTGAGTGTCCTCTGAATGAGGCCTGTGTTAACCAAAAATGTATCGATCCTTGCCCCGGTACATGTGGCATAGCTGCCATATGCCAGGTAGTAAATCACAATCCAATATGTAGTTGCCCACCCAGATATTCAGGCGATCCATTTACCAGATGCAGTTTGATCCGTAAGCTACTCTATCTTACACCATTGTCATTTTATTGCTATGTCAAATTACAGAAGAATTAGTTCAACCAACTCCTATTAATCCATGCCAACCATCGCCATGCGGACCTTATTCTCAGTGTAAAGTTTCTGGAGATTCTCCTTCATGTTCTTGTTTACCAGAATTTATTGGCGCTCCACCCAACTGCCGACCAGAATGTGTTAGCAACAGTGAATGTTCAAATAGCCTAGCTTGTATTAATCAATTGTGTAGAGATCCATGTCCAGGCACATGTGGCGAAAACGCCGAATGCCGTGTCGTTAGTCACACCCCTAACTGTGCATGCAATTTAGGTTTCGTAGGAGATCCCTTCAGACGATGCGATTTGCAACCAGTCCCTATACCCGTAGAACATCGCACACCCTGTACACCATCGCCTTGTGGAACCAACGCTGTATGTAAAGAACACAATGACGCTGGCGCCTGTACTTGTTTACCCGAATATATTGGAAATCCATACGAAGGTTGTAGACCGGAGTGTATTCTTAATTCAGATTGTCCTTCAAGTCGTGCATGTATCAACAACAAGTGTCAAGATCCTTGTCCAGGAACTTGCGGACAAAATGCCGACTGTCAAGTAATAAATCATCTTCCTTCGTGCACTTGTAATATTGGTTTCACCGGCGATCCATTTAGATATTGTAACCCTATTCCCCCACCAGAACGTAAGATCTTTGAATACTTTTAAATCCTAATATCAAATTTAATAACTATAACGCCAATTACAGGAGTTCCAGAGAAACCCAAGAACCCATGTAACCCTTCACCTTGTGGACCAAATAGTCAGTGTAAAGAAATCAACGAGCAAGCAGTTTGTTCATGTTTGCCTAATTACATTGGCAGTCCACCTGGCTGCAGACCAGAATGCACTGTTAGTTCAGAGTGTCCTCTTAATAAAGCCTGTGTGAATCAAAAATGTATCGATCCTTGTCCCGGAACTTGTGGCTTAAATGCTAAATGTGAGGTTATAAACCACAGTCCCATATGTAGTTGTAATCCTGGTCATACGGGAGATCCTTTCACTAGATGCTACCCAATTCCTCGTAAGTTTTCTAAGATCTTATAGAATATTGGTATGTTAACTTCAGTGTTATTTTAGTTCCGCCACCGCCACCTGTTACACCAATTCTTGTAAATCCTTGTCTACCATCACCATGCGGACCTAACTCGGAATGCCGTGATATACGAGGTTCTCCATCTTGTTCATGCTTATCTGGTTACACAGGAAGCCCGCCCAATTGTAGACCACAATGTACAATCAATTCAGAATGTCCAAGTAACCTAGCTTGCATAAGAGAAAAATGCAGAGATCCTTGCCCAGGATCCTGTGGTGTTGGAGCTCACTGTAGTGTTATAAACCATACCCCAATTTGCACCTGCCCCGATGGCTATACCGGTGATCCATTTAATAACTGTTATATTAAACCTCCACGTAAGACTTTGTAACAAACATGTTTAAGTCGATCCAACGACAATTTAAAAATTTTAGCGACCGACCCTGTAAAACCAGAAGACCCATGTAATCCTTCTCCGTGTGGTCCCAATGCTCAATGTAATAGTGGTGCTTGCACGTGTTTACTGGAATACCAAGGAGATCCATATAGAGGTTGCAGGCCCGAGTGTGTATTAAGTACTGACTGTCCACGGGACAAAGCTTGTATTCGAAGCAAATGTGCAGATCCATGTCCTGGTACCTGTGGCCAGAACGCTGAATGTAATGTAATTAATCACATACCCATGTGTTCTTGCCCTCTACACTATACAGGAAATGCATTTGTTGTTTGCTCACGCGTCACAGGTATAACTCTTCCGTAAGATGTAGCAAGACAGAAATAAAATTCCACTCTACTTCTAGAAACGGTGGTGCATGTAAATCCATGCAATCCATCCCCTTGTGGACCAAACAGTCAGTGTAGAGAAATTAATGAACAAGCTGTTTGTTCTTGCGTGCCTGGATATATTGGTAGCCCACCCACATGCAGGCCCGAATGTGTAGTCAGCTCTGAATGTCCATTAAATGAAGCATGTGTTAATCAAAAATGTATTGACCCTTGTCCTGGAACATGTGGTATTGGTGCCACTTGCCAAGTAGTCAACCATAACCCTATATGTAGCTGTCCTCCTCATTATACAGGCGATCCATTTACAAGATGTCAATTCATAAGTAAGCATATTGTTCGAAATTTCCCTATAAATAAAATTAAAAATTATTTCGGATTTTTTAAAACTTTATTGCCATAGAACTAAGCTCAAGCCAAAGCCGAAGTCCTAAGATTTAAATAGCAAAGAGAGATCGCTACGTCTCGTAAGAGGTACAGCACTCAAAAAAATTAGAGATATTATTTCCTTGCACATATCATTTTTGGTACACAAATTGAACCGCAATGTTAAACAGAAATAATGAAATGAATAAATCAAATTTACAATAAAATCCCACTTATTACTTTTATGCAGATCAAATTAAAATTTTTCTTATCAGAGTGATTTTTTTTAATTTCAAAGAATGTATTTGGGGAACTAAGAAAAAATCAAGGACGCTGTTGACTGTTTGATATTGCGGTCCAAGATTCTCTAGGAAATATAACTGAACTATTTGAAATATTATTTTAGAAGTGCAACCTGAAAAACTACCCACGAATCCCTGTCAACCATCACCATGTGGACCAAATGCTCAGTGTAAAGTATCAGGCGATTCCCCGTCGTGTTCATGTTTACCTGGATTTGTCAATGCTCCTCCAAATTGTCGACCCGAATGTGTCAGCAACAGTGAATGTACTAGTCATTTGGCATGTATTAATCAAAAATGCAAAGACCCCTGCCCAGGCACATGCGGAATTAATGCAGAATGCCGTGTTGTTAGTCATACACCTAACTGCGTATGCGTACTAGGTTTTATAGGTGATCCATTCATTCAGTGCACAACACCTCCCCGTAAGTTTCCTTATTGTTCATTATTTAAGAGGTGTCAATAATTATCCCTTTTAGCTATACAAGTTATTGATATTGTATCCCCTTGTACACCATCACCTTGTGGGGCAAATGCTCAGTGTAGAGAGCACAATGGAGCTGGGGCATGCTCGTGTCTTCCTGAATACGTTGGTAACCCGTATGAAGGTTGCAGGCCTGAGTGTGTCTTGAATTCTGATTGTCCTTCAAACCGTGCTTGCATTCGCAATAAATGTCAAGATCCTTGTCCTGGAACATGTGGGCAAAATGCTGATTGTCTGGTAGTTAATCATCTTCCTTCTTGCACATGTAGATCAGAATTTACTGGAGATCCATTCCGATACTGCAGCCCTACGCCACCTCCACAACGTAAGACTAAAATACCCCCGTTCATTTATTCTGTATCATGTATCATTATTTTAGCTGAAAAACTGCCAAATAATCCTTGCAATCCCTCACCTTGCGGACCAAACAGTAAATGTCAAGAAGTCAATGAACAAGCAGTTTGTTCATGTTTGCCCAATTACATCGGAAGTCCACCTGGTTGCCGACCCGAATGTGTTGTAAGTTCTGAATGTTCTCTCAATAAAGCATGTGTGAACCAGAAGTGCATAAATCCATGCCCAGGAACGTGCGGACTAAATACTAAATGTGAGGTTATTAATCATAGCCCTATATGTAGTTGTAACCCAGGTCATACCGGCGATCCATTTAGTAGATGCTACTTGCTTCCACGTAAGAAATTTTAAATTAAAAACATTTTAATTTTGTAACATTTAAATTTGATATTTAGCTCCACCTCCTCCACCTCCACAACCATTACCAATTAACCCATGCGTACCTTCACCGTGTGGGCCCAACTCACTATGCCGTGATATTGGTGGTTCGCCTTCCTGTTCCTGTATATTAGGATACACCGGAAGCCCCCCTAACTGTAGACCAGAATGTACCATCAATTCCGAATGTCGCAGTAATTTAGCTTGCATTAGACAAAAATGCAGAGATCCATGTCCGGGATCTTGTGGTGTTGGAGCACAATGTAGCGTTATAAATCATACCCCTATTTGCACATGCCCCGAAGGATACACCGGCGATCCATTTAACAACTGCTACCCTAAACCATTACGTAAGACCAATCACATAATGGCTTTGAAACTCATTTTAATCGTATGATAATTTTAGCCACAGAACCTATAAAACACAAAGATCCTTGCAATCCTTCACCATGTGGCCCCAATTCTCAGTGCAGCGATGGAACATGTACATGCTTACCTGAATATCAGGGAGATCCGTATCGAGGATGCAGACCTGAATGTGTCCTAAACTCAGATTGTTCAAAAGACAAAACTTGTATTAGAAATAAATGCGTAGACCCTTGCCCTGATACTTGTGGACAGAACGCTGAATGTCATGTTATAAACCACATTCCGACATGCACTTGTCTTAAAGGATTTTCAGGAAACGCCTTCATTTTGTGTTCACGCACTATAGAACCAATTACAACACACCCATGCAATCCATCGCCGTGCGGTCCTAACAGTCAATGCAAAGAAATTAATGGTCAGGCGGTATGCTCTTGCGTACCTGGTTTCATTGGAAGTCCTCCAGCTTGTAGGCCTGAGTGTGTTGTCAGCTCAGAATGTCCATTAAACGAAGCCTGTGTAAATCAGAAATGTATTGACCCTTGTCCTGGCACATGTGGTATAAGTGCTGTATGTCAGGTGGTAAATCACAATCCAATATGTAGTTGCCCAGAAAGATACTCAGGAGATCCATTTATAAGATGTTTACTGAAACGTAAGTTCACAACACGTCATACTATTAGAACCACGATGTATCTGTTTTCCTCTTGTAGCCCCTATAGTATCTCCTCCTGTAAACCCATGCCAACCATCACCATGTGGACCAAATTCACAATGTCAAGTAACCGGCGAGTCTCCATCATGTTCATGTTTACCAGAGTTTATTAGTTCACCACCAAACTGTCGACCAGAATGTGTTAGTAACAGCGAATGTCCCAGCCATTTAGCTTGTATTAACCAGAAATGTAAAGACCCTTGCCAAGGAACCTGCGGACTTAATGCAGAATGTCGCGTTATCAGTCACACTCCCAACTGTATTTGTGTCGCTGGTTTCATTGGCGATCCGTTTACCCAATGTACTATACCACAACGTAAGAATATAGAATATATTATTTACAAATACATAACAAATGTTATTTTACCACTTCTAAAATGCTGCTTAATCTAATCTAAGTGCTTTAAAACCAACTTGTAATATTTTAAGTTTTAAGTATTAGCCATGCACGATAGCTACAATCATGCTGCCTAAAACGCCTCAATCGTTAAAACATGCCTCATTGTATTACAATCACGAATCGTTTTTTCAATCTTCTAGAAAAACCAACAGAAATTAGAACTCCCTGCGTCCCATCGCCCTGCGGAGCAAATGCTATTTGCAAAGAACATAATGAAGCCGGATCGTGTAGTTGCCTTCCCGATTACATAGGAAATCCATATGAGGGCTGTCGACCGGAATGTGTGTTGAACTCTGACTGCCCCTCTAACAGAGCCTGTATTAAAAATAAGTGTCAAGATCCTTGCCCAGGAACATGCGGCCAAAGCGCCGATTGCCAAGTGGTTAATCACCTTCCTTCTTGCACATGTATAATAGGTTATACAGGAGACCCGTTCAGATATTGCACCCCAATCCCGCTAGAACGTAAGATACGCGTTACCCAAGAAACTTCAAAATCTCAAACGTAATATTATTTTAGCTGTTCCACCAGAACCTCTTAACCCCTGCAACCCTTCGCCATGCGGGCCTAATAGCCAATGTCGGGAAGTAAACGGACAAGCGGTTTGTTCATGTTTACCGACTTACGTTGGTAGCCCACCTGGTTGCCGACCGGAATGTGTTGTTAGCTCCGAATGTCCTTCCAATAAAGCTTGCGTGAACCAGAAATGTATAGACCCATGCCCAGGAACTTGCGGATTAAACGCCAAATGTGAAGTGATTAATCATAGCCCTATTTGCAGTTGCACTGCGGGTTACACTGGCGATCCCTTCACCAGATGTTACATCCTACCTCGTAAGAAATTACCGGAAAGTATGTCACTGTCGATGCTTATAATGTTATCATTACTTTAGCACCTCCTCCACCTCTGCCGGAACCACGACCGGTAAATCCTTGCGTGCCTTCACCTTGCGGACCTAATTCAGAATGTAGGGATATTGGTGGCTCGCCTTCCTGCTCCTGCTTTTTAGGATACAACGGAAGTCCTCCAAATTGCAGGCCAGAATGTACTATAAATTCTGAATGCCCTAGTAATCAAGCTTGTATTCGAGAGAAATGTAGAGATCCATGCCCAGGATCTTGTGGTGTAGGCGCACACTGCAGTGTGATTAACCATACACCTATATGTACATGTCCTGATGGATATACTGGAGATCCATTTAACAACTGTTATCCCAAACCTCCAAGTAAGAATTAGTGAATGAAATTTAGATTTTCATTTACACCTATATATTTTAGTTGAACCACATATTGAAAAAGACCCTTGTAATCCATCTCCATGTGGCCCCAATGCACAATGTGATAACGGAATTTGCACGTGCTTACCAGAATATCAAGGAGATCCTTACAGAGGATGCAGACCGGAATGTGTTTTGAATTCTGATTGTTCGAAAGATAAAGCTTGCATTAGAAATAAATGTATCGACCCTTGTCCTGGTACCTGTGGACAAAACGCTGAATGTGCCGTTATTAACCATATTCCCACATGTAGTTGTCGCCAAGGATTTTCAGGAAACGCTTTTATAGCTTGTTTAGAAATTCGGGGTGAGAATCAGAGTTGTCGTAATTTAGAATTTATTTGACTAAGTTTATTTCAGCTCCCGAGATCAAATATCCATGTAATCCATCTCCTTGTGGACCAAACAGTCAATGTCGTGAAATAAACGATCAAGCAGTGTGCTCTTGTGTACCTGGCTATATTGGTAGTCCACCTGCTTGTAGACCAGAATGTGTAGTTAGTTCAGAATGTCCGCTAAATGAAGCCTGTATTAACCAGAAATGTATAGACCCTTGTCCCGGTACTTGTGGCATTGGTGCTATATGTCAAGTAGTTAATCATAATCCTATATGTAGTTGTCCACCACGATATTCTGGAGATCCGTTTACCAGATGTACATTAATACGTAAGATAGACATGTAGTTAAAAGAAAATTATTTAACATAACATCGTATTGCAGAAGAAGTCCCTACACGAGTTCCGGTTAACCCTTGTCAACCTTCACCATGCGGGCCATATTCACAATGCAAGGTTTCGGGTGATTCCCCATCATGTTCTTGTTTACCTGAGTACATCGGTGCTCCGCCAAATTGTAAACCTGAGTGTATTAGCAACAGCGAGTGTCCCAGTCATTTGGCCTGTATTAATCAAAAATGCAAAGACCCATGTCCAGGTACATGTGGCGTAAATGCAGAGTGTCGTGTTGTCAGCCACACACCTAACTGTATTTGTCCATCTGGATATACTGGCGATCCATTCAGTCAATGTGACATTCACAGTATGTATTACCTCATTTTAATACTGCCAATATCACCCTAAACTTAAATTTTTGTATAAAGGTCAACCTATTATACCTGAACCACTTACGCCCTGCATACCTTCACCGTGCGGAGCAAACGCTATCTGTAAGGAAAGAAATGGTGCCGGAGCTTGTTCTTGTAGGGAGGATTACATAGGAAATCCATACGAAGGTTGTAGACCAGAATGTGTCTTAAACTCTGACTGCCCTTCCAATCGTGCTTGCATTAACAACAAATGCAAAGATCCTTGTCCCGGAACTTGCGGTCAAAATTCTGATTGCCAGGTTATTAACCATCTGCCATCTTGTGTTTGTAGACCTGGTTTTACTGGAGATCCATTCAGATACTGTAATCCTATACCTGCACCACGTAAGATTTGCCTCAATGCACTACAGTAATTTTAAATGTGACATCTCATGTTACCCATTACAGCACCGGAACCTGAACCACCGCACCCCTGTGACCCATCACCGTGCGGTCCAAACAGTCAATGCCGTGAAATTAATGAGCAAGCCGTTTGCTCTTGCTTACCTGACTACATAGGAAGTCCACCTGGATGTAGGCCTGAATGTGTTGTGAGCTCGGAGTGTCCACTAAATAAGGCTTGCTTGAATCAAAAATGTGTAGATCCATGTTCGGGAACATGCGGCCTTAATACTAGATGCGAAGTTATAAATCATAGTCCCATTTGCAGCTGCACTTCAGGTTACACTGGCGATCCTTTCAGCCGATGTTATCTTATACCACCACGTAAGAAATATTAGCAAGGAGATAGCTGGATAATTTCTCATTTTATAATTTTATTTTGCTTAGCTCCACCATCGCCCCCTGTACCACATGTTGTTGATCCATGCGTTCCATCACCTTGCGGGCCACATTCGCAATGTCGGGACATTCGTGGGTCCCCGTCTTGCTCCTGTTTAACTGGATTTATTGGCAGTCCGCCAAATTGTAAACCAGAATGTTCTGTAAATTCTGAATGTTCTAGTAATCTTGCTTGCATAAGAGAAAAATGCAGAGACCCATGCCCAGGATCATGCGGTGTGGGTGCTCAATGTAGTGTTATCAATCATACTCCCATTTGTACTTGTCCGGACGAGTACACTGGAGATCCATTCAGTAACTGCTATCCAAAACCACGTAAGCTACCTAATGTTAAATTATAAATTAGTTCTATAGCAACAAACATTTTAGATGTGGAGCCACCACAACCTAATGACCCATGCAATCCTTCCCCTTGTGGACCCAATGCTCACTGCAATAATGGAATTTGTACATGCTTAGCAGAATACCAAGGAGATCCATACAGGGGATGCAGACCTGAATGTGTATTAAATGGCGATTGTCCTAAAGACAAAGCTTGCATAAGGAATAAATGTCTAGACCCATGCCCTGGCACTTGCGGACAAAATGCTGAATGCGTTGCAGTTAACCACGTACCTATGTGTAGCTGTATTCAAGGTTTCCAAGGAAACGCCTTTGTTTTATGCACAAAAGTAGAGGGTAAGCTCTTGTAGCGTAATGGAAGGACTAACACTACAATATATTCCTTTTAGTTCAAGTACTGGCAAACCCGTGCATTCCGACACCATGCGGCCCTAATAGCCAATGTCGCGAAATTAACGGACAAGCTGTATGCTCTTGTGTACCTGGATTTATTGGCAGTCCACCTACTTGTAGACCAGAATGTGTCGTTAGCTCCGAATGCCCTCTGAATGAAGCTTGCGTTAATCAAAAATGTATTGACCCATGTCCCGGTACTTGTGGTAGAGGTGCGATCTGCCAAGTGGTTAATCACAATCCAATATGCAGTTGCCCACCTCAGTATACCGGCGATCCATTCACCAACTGTCAACGAATACGTAAGCTAAATTCACAATTTAAAAAAACAATATTTTAAAATTAATACATTCTAGCGGAAGTTGCCCCCACGCCTGTAAATCCTTGTCAGCCCTCTCCCTGTGGAGCAAACGCTGAATGCAAAATATCGGGAGAATCGCCTTCGTGTTCTTGTCTACCAGAATTTGTTGGCTCGCCACCAAACTGTCGACCTGAGTGTGTTAGCAATAGCGAATGTCCAAGCCATCTCGCCTGCATAAATCAGAAATGTAAAGATCCGTGCCCAGGAACATGTGGCGTAAACGCCGAATGTCGGGTTGTTAGTCACACGCCAAACTGTGTATGCATTTCTGGATATATTGGAAATCCATTCGCTCAATGTGAAGCTAGGCAGCCAGAAGTTATACCACCAGAACCGGCTACACCATGCATACCTTCGCCATGTGGCGCAAATGCTCGGTGTAGAGAACACAACGGCGCCGGAGCGTGTATTTGTTTGCCAGATTACATAGGAAATCCATATGAGGGTTGTAGACCAGAATGTGTTCTGAACTCTGATTGCCCTTCCAATAAAGCTTGTATAAGAACAAAATGTCAGGATCCGTGTCCCGGAACATGTGGACAAAACGCTGAATGTCAAGTAATAAACCATCTTCCTTCTTGTACTTGCAAACCCGGTTACACAGGCGATCCCTTCAGATATTGTAATATTCCGCCACCAGAACGTAAGCTTTGAGCTTTAACACCAAATGTTCTTGCTAATTATTTTGATATTATAGCCGAACCAAAACCTGCCAACCCTTGCCACCCATCGCCGTGTGGCCCCAACAGTCAATGTCGCGAAGTCAACCAACAAGCGGTTTGCTCATGTTTACCTAACTACATTGGAAGCCCTCCAGGTTGCAGGCCAGAATGCACTGTTAGCTCAGAATGTCCACTCAACAAAGCTTGTGTGAATCAAAAATGCATCGACCCCTGTCCGGGAACTTGCGGCCTCAATGCCAAATGTGAAGTTATAAACCACAGCCCAATTTGTAGTTGTAACCCGGGGCATACTGGGGATCCATTTACCAGATGTTTCCCACTACCACGTAAGAAACAACAATATTTTAAGGGATTATGTGTAATATAAGTCAATATTACAGCACCACCTCCACCATCACCGGAACCGCGGCCGGTAAATCCCTGCGTACCCTCACCATGTGGACCTAACTCACAATGTCATGACATAGGTGGTTCTCCATCTTGTTCCTGTTTAAGTAGTTACTCAGGAAATCCCCCCAATTGTCGACCGGAATGTACCATCAATTCAGAGTGTCCCAGTAATCTAGCTTGCATAAGAGAAAAATGTAGAGACCCATGCCCAGGATCGTGTGGAATTTTGGCCGAGTGTAGTGTTATTAATCACACGCCAATTTGCACGTGCCCTGATGGATATACTGGGGATCCATTTACGCACTGTCATCCTAAACCACCTCCATGTAATCTAATTTGCATAAAGATTTTTAGCATATTTAAAATTACGGTATATTTCAGCCCCAGAACATAAACCACAGGATCCTTGCGATCCTTCACCATGTGGAACCAATACGCAATGTCATAACGGCGTCTGTACGTGTTTACCCGAGTATCAAGGAGACCCATACAGAGGTTGCAGACCCGAATGTGTTCTGAATTCCGATTGTTCTAGAGATAAAGCTTGCATCAGAAACAAATGTATTGATCCATGTCCAGGAACATGTGGACAAAATGCTGAATGTAGTGTCATAAACCACATACCCACATGTACGTGTTTGGAAGGTTTCAGCGGAAATGCCTTTGTTTTCTGTAATCCCTATCAAGGTGATACCATTTAATAAATTTAAACTTCTTAGTGCTTACTGTATTCCTATTTAGCGCCTACTGAAATGCACCCATGTAGGCCATCCCCATGTGGTCCAAACAGCCAATGCAGAGAGATTAATGATCAAGCGGTATGTTCTTGTGTACCTGGATACATTGGAAGTCCACCAGCTTGTAGGCCAGAATGCGTTGTCAGTTCAGAGTGTGCTCTAAATAAAGCTTGTGTGAATCAAAAATGCATAGACCCTTGCCCTGGCACATGCGGCGTAGGTGCTATTTGTCAAGTAGTAAACCACAACCCAATATGTAGTTGTCCTCCAAGATATTCAGGAGATCCGTTTACAAGATGCCAGCTGATACGTAAGCTTTACCCAAAAAGCTAATTGCATACCTCAATATAGCGTTTTTAGCCGATGTTCCTCCACCACCACCTACAAATCCATGTCAGCCATCACCATGCGGACCAAATTCACAATGCCAAGTTTCGGGCGACTCACCTTCTTGTTCATGTCTGCCTGAATATGTTGGCGCTCCACCAAATTGTCGACCCGAATGTGTTAGTAACAGTGAATGTCCAAGCAATTTGGCATGTATTAATCAAAAATGCAAAGACCCTTGTCCTGGAACCTGTGGACAAAATGCAGAATGTCGTGTTGTGAGTCACACACCCAATTGTGTTTGTGTGTCTGGTTACGTTGGTGATCCGTTCAGGCACTGTGAAATCGCTAAAGGTAAAACTGCGGGTAACGTGATTACTAGTACTGTTACTAAATTTTACTTGTAGCTCCCCCACCTGAACCAGTGAACCCTTGCTTCCCCTCCCCGTGTGGCGCAAATTCTCAATGCAGAGAGCATAATGGAGCGGGAGCGTGCATATGTCTTCCTGACTACATTGGAAATCCATATGAGGGTTGTCGCCCCGAGTGCGTACTCAATTCGGACTGTCCTTCTAACCGCGCTTGTATTATGAATAAATGTCAAGATCCATGCCCAGGAACTTGTGGTCAAAACGCAGACTGTCAAGTAATCAACCATCTTCCATCTTGCACTTGCAAGCCTGGTTATACAGGAGATCCATTTAGATATTGTAACATACCACCACCAGAACGTAAGCTTTTGAGTTTTAACACAAAATGTTCTTGCTAATTATTTTGATATTATAGCCGAACCAAAACCTATCAATCCTTGCCACCCATCACCTTGTGGTCCCAACAGTCAATGTCGCGAAGTGAATGAACAAGCAGTTTGTTCGTGCTTGCCTACTTATATTGGAAGCCCGCCAGGTTGTAGGCCTGAATGCACTGTTAGTTCTGAATGTCAACTAAATAAAGCCTGCGTAAACCAAAAATGCGTAGACCCTTGCCCAGGAACGTGCGGCCTACATGCTAAATGCGAAGTTATAAATCACAGCCCAATTTGCAGTTGTAACCCAGGCCATACTGGTGATCCATTTACTAGATGCTACCCACTACCACGTAAGAAAAATATGTGCAGCCTTTTTCTGTATGAAATCACACCAAATGTTTCTATAGCCCCACCGCCACCGTCTCCGGAACCAAGACCTGTAAACCCTTGCGTACCTTCACCTTGTGGGCCTTATTCAATCTGCCAAGACATTGGAGGTACTCCGTCGTGTTCCTGCGTGTCAGGCTATACTGGCAATCCGCCTAACTGTAGACCAGAATGTACAATTAATTCTGAATGTCCCAGTAACAAAGCCTGTATGAGAGAAAAATGTAGAGACCCTTGCCCAGGTTCATGTGGTGTCAGTGCCCATTGCAACGTTATAAACCATACTCCGATATGTACATGTCCTGAGGGTTATATAGGCGATCCATTTATTAACTGTTATCCAGCACCTCCAAGTAAGAGTATAGTTTTGTGTAACTCAAGTATAGTTTTAAAAATTATGAAAATTATTTTAGCAAAACCAGATCTTCCAGTTGATCCATGTAATCCTTCTCCCTGTGGCTCAAATGCGCAGTGCAGCAATGGAATTTGTACTTGCTTACCAGAATATCAGGGAGACCCATACAGAGGTTGTAGACCTGAATGTGTATTAAATACAGACTGTCCGAGAGATAAAGCTTGCCTTCGAAATAAATGTACTGACCCATGCCCCGGTACTTGCGGACAAAATGCAGAATGTGTAGTAATAAACCACATTCCTACATGTAACTGTGTCAAAGGCTTTACAGGAAACGCATTTGTATTTTGCGCAACAATGCAAGGTAGTAATTGAATTATGTCATTAGTAGTTTATGCTACAACTTAAACTTTTAGAACCTGAAAAACGGTTTCCATGCAATCCATCCCCCTGCGGCCCCAACAGCCAGTGTCGTGAAATCAATGAACAAGCGGTTTGTTCTTGTGTACCTGGGTATATTGGTAACCCACCTACTTGTAGACCTGAGTGTGTTGTTAGTTCCGAATGTCCACTAAACGAAGCATGTGTTAACCAGAAATGTATTGACCCTTGTCCCGGTACATGCGGTTTAGGCGCTATCTGCCATGTAGTAAACCACAATCCAATATGTAGTTGCCCACCTCGATTTGAAGGAGATCCATTTACTAGATGTCTGCCAATACGTAAGATTACAGTTAATTCTATTTACATATCTATGTGCTGATATCAACATTTTAGGGGAACCCATAACTCCACTTCCCCCTGCAAACCCTTGTCGACCATCTCCATGTGGTCCAAATGCTCAATGTCAAGTATCAGGAGATTCCCCCTCATGTTCATGTTTGTCCGAATTTGTTGGTGCTCCGCCGAATTGCAGACCGGAATGCGTTAGTAACAGCGAATGCCCTAGCCACTTGGCTTGCATTAATCAAAAGTGTAAAGATCCATGTCCAGGAACTTGTGGAGAAAACACAGAATGTCGAGTAGTGAGCCACACCCCCAACTGTGTTTGTATTTCAGGACACACTGGGGATCCATTTAGCCGTTGTTATGTTGAAAGTAATAAAACGCAACACATATTATAGAAACTAAACTAAACACAATTTATTTTAGTCGTTACTCCTCCACCAGGAGAACAAATAAACCCTTGCTTCCCATCACCATGTGGAGCTAACGCGGTTTGTAGAGAACGAAATGGTGCTGGTTCTTGTTCGTGTATTACCGATTATACTGGAAATCCCTATGAAGGTTGTCGGCCAGAATGTATTTTAAATTCAGATTGTCCTTCAAACAAAGCTTGTATCAGAAATAAATGTCAGGATCCATGTCCTGGAACTTGCGGTCAAAATGCTGACTGTCAGGTTATCAACCACCTTCCTTCTTGCACTTGCAGACCGGGATACACAGGAGATCCATTTGTATACTGTAGTATTCCTCCACCAGACAAACGTACGACTGGTAATAAATATTTATACAAACTATCCTAATTTTGATACTTGTAGCTGATAAGAAACCACCGGTTAATATTTGCACTCCGTCTCCATGCGGCCCTAACAGTCAATGTAAAGAACTTAACGAGCAAGCAATATGTTCCTGCTTGCCCAATTATATTGGAAGCCCACCAGGTTGTAGACCAGAATGTACAGTGAACTCAGAGTGTGCTCTAAATAAGGCCTGTATAAACCAAAAGTGTTCAGATCCTTGCCCTGGAACATGCGGACTTCATGCAAGATGTGAAGTGATTAATCACAGTCCCATATGTAGTTGTAACAGCGGCAATACGGGCGATCCATTTACCAGATGTTTCCCTATACCAGCGCGTAAGCTAGATGACGCTTAATTAAATATTGCAAATCTATTTTATAAATTATTTTAGCGCCACCACAACCGTTACCAGAATTTAAAAACCCATGTGTACCATCTCCATGCGGACCAAACTCACATTGTAGGGATATTGGCGGCGCCCCATCTTGTTCTTGTTTATTGGGTTATAGTGGCAGCCCACCTAATTGCAGACCAGAGTGCGTTGTAAATTCTGAATGCCCCAGTAATAAGGCGTGTATGAGGGAAAAGTGTGCAGACCCATGCCCAGGTTCTTGTGGCCTTGGTGCTCAATGTAGCGTCATAAATCACACCCCTATTTGTACGTGTCCCGATGGATACACTGGCGATCCATTTAATAACTGTTATCCTAGACCAGCGCCGCCACCATTGCGTAAGTTACTTTTTTAAGTAACGATGAAAAACATTAAGAATCTAATCAATTGCAGCACCAGTGCCTACGGATCCTTGTATTCCATCTCCCTGTGGTTCAAACGCTCACTGCAATAACGGTATCTGTACCTGCATACCAGAGTATAAGGGAGACCCGTATAGAGGATGCCGACCTGAATGTCTACTAAATACCGATTGTTCGCGCGACACAGCTTGTATAAGGAACAAATGTGTCGATCCCTGCCCTGGAACTTGCGGCCAAAATGCAGAATGTGCAGTTATAAATCATGTACCAACATGTAATTGTCCAGAAGGCTGGTCTGGTGATCCATTTATCGTATGCCGAAAGTTCGATAGTAAGTGGTGTACCCCATGAAATTGTAAAACGTTCGTTATCAACAAATTTTATAGTCCCTATTGAACGACATCCATGCAGCCCGTCTCCATGTGGCCCCAACAGCCAGTGCCGTGAAATAAACAGCCAAGCTGTATGTTCTTGCGTACCTGGATTTATTGGTAGCCCACCCTCTTGCAGACCTGAATGCGTTGTCAGTTCTGAATGTCCACTAAATCAGGCCTGCGTTAATAGGAAGTGCATAGACCCTTGCCCCGGAACGTGTGGTATAGCCGCCCTTTGCCAAGTGGTCAACCATAATGCAATTTGCAGCTGCCCACCTCGTTATACAGGCGATCCATTCACAAGATGCCAAATAATAAGTAAGACCAAACACCTAACTCCGTTTACCATTCAGTAAACCACAATTTTCTGTAGTTGAAAGGGAACCGGACGTTACACAGCACAGAGATCCCTGCAACCCATCGCCTTGCGGCCCCAACTCTCAATGCACTCCATCCCCTGATGGAAACACTTACTCTTGTTCATGTTTCCAAGACTATACAGGCTCTCCTCCCCACTGCAGGCCGGAATGTGTTAGTAATAGTGAATGCCCTACGCATTTGGCTTGCATCAACCAAAAATGCAGAGACCCTTGCCCAGGATCTTGCGGTCTTAATGCTGAATGCCACGTTGTAGCTCACGTCCCCAACTGTATTTGTATTAACAACTACTACGGAGATCCTTTCACTTTGTGTTCTATACAACCAAGTAAGATATTATTCTCTTTGCACTTTTTATATAAATACTAAGAACAAAATACACCCAACAGTAATTACAGATGTTCAGATAACAATTAGGACATAAGATACATAAAATTAGAACTCTGTAATACAAGAAGAAAAATCTAAAGTATACCTTTAAAAATTTAAACTAATTTCTAATAAACGAAGCTTGTGGGGGTTACATAATAAATGTGTAACTAAAAAAATTAATTGATATATACATATAGACGTACGTGTCTATTAGGTCTGTAAAAAATGTTTTCTTGATCGATACCAAACCAATAAATCTTTTATTAGCAAACGTAAACCTAGCAACAAGAGCTACGTATAGATATTAATCAATTTGTTAATCACAAATGTATAGCCTACAGTCTTAACTGAGTTATTTATTTTATATAATTTGCAATACCTTAAACGAAGCTGAAATACAGATTTTAGAAACGTCATTACAGATTGTAAGATTTTCTGTATTTTTCTTCTACGTAATAATAATACGATAATGATCTTACATTCAGATTTTAAATGAAAACAGAATAAATTTTATATGTAAGTATAGAAGATCTATTTTTCTGTTTTCTATCAATTAATATATAAAATCATTTATGATTCAGTTTAAAAATGTTATAAAATCCCTAAATCTTTATCAGATAGAAGATGAATACGATTACTTGCAGAATCCCAAAAAAGTCATACAATTTTTTATAAAACAGCTTTTAATTTATTTATTTTAATGAAGAAAGAACATTTACACTTCTACAGCATATATGCTATTCTGTTGTTTCATCTTATATCTGTATATTGTTAGTACTAATTACTAATATTTTAAATATGTAATACCTTTATTCCACCCCCTCCCCCTCTCATGTACAGTGATCCTTAATACAAAGAATACAAATTGTAAGTAAAAATTTAGTACATATTTTAACTTTAGCATATAACAATTAAGTATAAGATTATGTAAGTATTGATAGTATAACAGTATGAATCTATCTTACAGCACCTACTCCACCACCAACGCCTCAAGATCCATGCTACCCATCACCTTGCGGGTCTAATGCCCATTGCCGTGTAGAAAATGGCTACGGTTTGTGTGAATGCCTTCCCGAATACCGTGGAAATCCATATGAAGGTTGTCGACCAGACTGTTTGGCGAACTCTGACTGTCCCATGAATCGCGCCTGTATTCAGAACAAATGCCAAGATCCTTGCCCAGGGACATGTGGAATTGGAGCTCTTTGCACCGTTAGCAACCACATTCCTATCTGCTCCTGTCCTGATGGATACAGCGGAGATGCTTTCAGACAATGTACAATCTCACCGCGTATAGGTAAGAGATGCTTTTAATTTTTCTCTTGTTACAAATTACGAACTATAGAACTGTATACAAAATTGGAGTTATCGGTAACTTCCCTTTTTTTTCGGGTAATTTTATGTATTAACATTTTTCCCTTTTTAGATGAAATTAAACCTGTAGACCCATGCATACCATCTCCATGTGGTCTAAACACTATCTGTCGTGTATCTGGACCGAATGCAATTTGTGAATGTTTACCTGGTTTCCATGGTACTCCGTCTTCTGGTGGTTGTAGACCAGAATGTACTATTAGTGCCGACTGTCCTAGAGACAAAGCCTGCTTCAACTCTAAATGTATAGACCCTTGTCCAGGAGTTTGTGGATTTGGAGCTGAATGCCACGTTATTAATCACAGCCCGGTTTGTAGCTGTCCGCCACCTTCAGTAGGAGATCCATTTACACTGTGTAAAGAACAACCACCTGAACCCAAAAATCCTTGCATTCCATCTCCATGCAGATCTAATGGCCACTGCAGAGTGGTTAACGATGCCGCGGTTTGCACCTACCCCGAGTGCGTTATTAATCAAGACTGTCCCAGAGATAAAGTTTGCTACTCCCAGAAATGTAGAGATCCTTGTACAGATGCTTGTGGTGTTAATGCTCTCTGCCAGGCGATTAATCACAAGGCTATATGTTCCTGTCCACCTAATTATATTGGATATCCCGAAGTGCAATGCACAGTTGAACAACATGAAAACTGTACGTTTTGCTAATTTTATTTTAATATTTTATTTTCTGTAAACTCAAACTTGTAGTGCCCAAACCCGAGTGCACACAAGATTCAGAATGCACAAACGACAAAGCGTGTATCAACCAACACTGCCGCAATCCATGCGTCGAAAGTCCAAATGTTTGTGGCCACAATGCTGAGTGTCGTGTACAGTTGCACCGTTCCGTTTGTATCTGCAGGGATGGATATTCTGGAAATGCTCAAAGCGCTTGCTTCGAAAGTATGAACAAAATTATTAACACAGTACCTGCTGGTACTAAATTTAAATTAATTTCTAGTTGGATGCAGATCTGACACTGATTGCCCATGGAACCAAGCTTGTGTAAACCGCGAATGCGTCGACCCATGCTCTTACACAGAATGCGGACTAAGCGCCCTTTGTAGAGCTGATTCAAATCACAGAGCCCGCTGCTATTGTCCAGATAACTTTAGAGGAGATGCTTATGTTCGTTGTGAACGCCCTGAATGTGTCAGTGATGACGAATGTCCCTTCAATTTGGCATGTCAAAATGAACGTTGTGAAGATCCTTGCAATTGTGGTGTGGGTGCTCTTTGCACCGTTAACTATCATAGATCACAATGTTCTTGTCCACCTGGTTATACCGGAAATCCTTTAACAGCTTGTAGTATAGGTAATATTCAAAGATTTTTCCTTGGTCTCAGTAAATAATTGTTGATTTTGTAGAACAAACCAAACCACCACCGCAGTGTAGAGTTGATGCTGACTGCCCAAGCAAGCTAGCTTGCTTTAATGGAGTCTGTCAAAATCCTTGCATAATCACAAAACCATGTGGACTTAATGCTGAATGTTCAGTTGTAGACACATTACCTTTAAGAACAATGTCTTGTTTGTGCTTGCCAGGTTATATAGGTGATGCTGATGTTGAATGCAAGAGAGGTATGTACAGTTTAATCATTAACCACGAAAAATGTGTAATCCAATATTTACTAAATTGTTGTTTACGTTTTAGGTATTGTTATGTATTACCCATTCCCCACGTTTCCAATCCTATTAATATAATTCCAACAGCAACATTAACTATGTTTATCTTTCGCTACTTTATCTTCAGCTAAAGCAATAGCTAATATTTGTCTTGGCAATTTAGGGCCTTCAGAAGAACTAGGATGCAAAAGCAACGACGATTGTTCCTTAAGTGAAGCTTGTTTGAATAGACAATGTGTTAATCCTTGCACAGTTGGAAGCTTCTGTGTTGCAAGCGCTGAATGTCATCCAGCCAATCATAAGGCCGTATGTCGTTGCTCAGGGGGACTTGTAGGAAATCCGTTTGTTAGATGCTATGCAGGTAAATTCTTGTTTGAAATATAAAACCAAGAATATTGATTATCCAATAAACTATTTTTTATCAGAACCACCACAACCACAGCCCGAATGCACAATTGACTCCGACTGCCCAAGTGACAAAGCTTGCACCAACCAACGTTGTCAAGATCCTTGTGTTAATTCTAACCCTTGTGGAAACCATGCTCAATGTCGCACGACCCAGCATAGGCCTACGTGTCTTTGTCCAGATGGTTGGGGAGGTAATCCACAACTACAATGTTACAAACGTAAGTTTACTCTCTTAGCATTTCATAACTTTTTCACACATTATTAACGTGTATGGCTCGTAATCCTCTTAAACTTACATCCACTTTGTATGAGTTATTATGTTTTCAATAAATATCATAATTTGTATCATTTGCTCATCAACTCTTTGTTTTAGCTGAATGTAAAGTCGACAGCGATTGCCCATATGACAAAGCATGTGAACACGAAACCTGCATCAACCCATGCATCTTGCAATATTGCAGCCGAAGCGCTGAATGTATTGTCACAAACCATCAAGCTAAATGCCAATGTCCTGGTGGTACCCAGGGCAATCCTCTGATATCCTGTATTGCCGGTGTTTGCCAATACAATGAAGACTGTGCCGATCATGAAGCCTGCGACAGATTGAACAGAATTTGCAGACCTGCTTGCGATGATGATACATGTGCCGATAGGGCCACTTGCATTGGTCATCACCATCAACCACACTGCACGTGTCCTCCAGGTACCACGGGAGATCCCTACATACAATGCACAGGTAAAAACTTTGATAACATGTAAACTTTCTGCCTTAATTTAAACTATCGCTTTAGTTACAGTAAAACCACCACATCCACAACCTGAATGTCGTGCCGACGCAGATTGTCCGTCGCAGTTGGGTTGCATAAACGCTCACTGCCAAAACCCTTGTGCGGTAGCCAATATTTGCAATCAAGATCAAGAATGTCGAGTACTAGACACTCTACCTTTACGAACTGTAATGTGTCAATGCCCACCAGAAACCTTCACAGACACTACTGGACGCTGTAGAGCGATAGTTCCTGACCAACCACAATGTCGCGTTGATTCAGATTGCAACGACAGAGAGAAATGCATCCGAGGAAGGTGCATTGAGGCATGCAAAATCGATCTTTGCGGTATCAATGCTCAGTGTAATTCTGTGCATCATCAAGCTTTGTGCACTTGTGCCCGTGGCTATGAAGGAAACCCACATTTTGAATGCAGTCCTAGTAAGTACTATTTAAAATGGTTCAAAGCAGTATTCCAGATTCTATTAAATATTTACATAAATATTTCAGTAATAAAAAAGTATGATAGAATTAAATACAAATTTCTTTCAGTATCTATAGTTCCTCAACCACTACCAGTACCAGAATGTTATAACAACGACGACTGTCCATACGATAAGAGCTGTAAGAATGAAATTTGCGTTAACCCATGCGTAGAAGATAAACCATGTGCGGTTGGTGCCTTCTGTTCTGTTAATCGACATCAACCTGTTTGCATATGTCCTTCTGGATACGATGGCAATCCCCGACTAGAATGTATTCCACGTAAGCATAATAAAATAAATTCAAATATTTTGCATTACGAAGAAACAACCAAATCGATGTTGTACTTTTCAGCTACTGAACCTACTGTTGGGTGTAGATCAAATTCTGAATGTGCTCGAACCGAATCGTGTGTGAATGCTCGCTGTGTTAGTCCTTGCAACTGCGGCCTTCATGCTGAATGTAAAGTAGCAAATCACTACCCCACATGTTACTGTAATCCTGGATACTCTGGAAACCCTCAAACTGGGTGCATAAAATGTTAGTATTGCATTATATTTCGATTAAATAAATTTAATTTTAACATTCCATGTTCTTGTTCCCAGTGGGTTGTCAATCAGACCATGAATGCGCCAACGATTTGCAATGTTACAACGGTCAGTGCATCAACCCTTGCGTCTTGGGTGACCCATGCGCTACTACCGCTGAATGTTACGGAGACAACCATAGAGCAGCATGCAGATGTCCATCGGGTTACTCTGGAAATCCGTTTGACCATTGTGAAAGAATCGAATGCCGTACAGATAACGACTGTCCCAACAACAGAGCTTGCATTCAACAACGCTGTATTGATCCCTGTTCCAGCACTGCCCATCCACCATGTGCTCAAAATGCAATATGTTACGTACAAAACCATGCAGCTGGGTGTTTATGTCCACCTCATCTACCAGAAGGCAATCCCTTGTCATACTGTTCTGCTCCAATCGTAGTACCTGGACGGTCAGAATGCGAATTTGATGTCGACTGCCCAAGTAAACTCGCCTGTATTAGAAATAAATGTGTAAACCCTTGCTTAGAACTAACACCTTGTCACCGAACGGCTCACTGCAGTGTTCTCGATACAACACCTGTACGTACCATGATATGCACGTGCCCAGATAGTTGGGTACCTAATGAAAATGGAGAATGTCACGCCGTTATAGTACCAGTACCACCTGGTTGTACCTCTGATAACGATTGTCGCACCAACGAAGCTTGTGTAAACCGATTGTGTCGCAACCCATGTAACTGCGGAACCAATAGCGCTTGTTTTGTACAGAACCATCGCCCCATTTGTTCTTGCGAGCAGGGATACGACGGAAATCCCAACATCGTATGCCACAAAGTAGGCTGTAGATCAGATTCAGAATGCGATTCTGGAAAAGCTTGCGTTAACGGTAACTGCATCAACCCATGTCTAGTCCGAGATTCATGTGGAATAAACGCTGAATGCTACGTGTATGGAAACCGCGCTGAATGTCGCTGCTTGAGCGGATATCGCGGAAATCCTTTAGAAAGATGTATTGTAGTCGGATGTAGATCAAACAGTGACTGTCCAAGTGACAGACAATGCATTAACGCTCAATGTATTAACCCTTGCATCTACGACAATCCATGCTCTTCCAGAGCCGAATGCAGAGTACAGAATCATATGTCGCTCTGTAGGTGTCCACCGGGTTATAACGGAAATCCATTCGTGGAATGCCGAAGCGAACCTCAACCAGAATGTCGTGAAGATCCAGAATGCCCGCCCAGGCTTGCTTGTATCAATAATAAATGTCAGGATCCTTGTAGCATATTTGAACCTTGCCACAGACCAGCGCAATGTGAAGTTGAAGGTTCCGTTCCTGTTCGAACCATGATATGTATTTGTCCACCGGGTTACATCAGCAGCGGAAGTGGTACGTGTGAAACTATAAAACCACTCACTGGTCTTGGGTGTATATCTGACAGCGAATGTCCTGCTGATAAGGCCTGCTATAATGGAATATGCAGAAACCCATGTAGTTGCGGTCCAAACGCTGAATGCCGAATAAAAGACCACAAACCTGTCTGCACTTGCAATCAAGGTTATGACGGAAATCCTGAAATAGAATGTTCGCAAATTGGATGCAGATCAGATGATGATTGCTCCGGCCAACATTCTTGTATTAACAGACAATGTGTTCCAGTCTGCGCTGCTGACGGGTCTCCTTGCGGTACCCAAGCCACATGCTACGGGGTTAATCACCGAGCTGTTTGCGAATGCGCACCAGGATTTATGGGCAACCCTCAAATCGCGTGCGTATTAGTTGGTTGCCGATCTAACTCTGATTGCCCAACAAATCGAGCTTGTATCAACGAGAAATGTGAGAGCCCATGCACAGCTAATCCATGCGAGAAACCATCTGAATGTGTAGTCTACAATCATCAACCAGAATGTACCTGCCCACCTGGCTATACCAACACTCGAACGGGATGTCGCAAAGAAGACTTGGCGTGTAGATCCGATTCCGATTGTCCATCTCAGACAGCTTGTCTCAACAATAAATGCGTCAACCCATGTATTGTGATCAAACCTTGCGGATTCAACGCTACCTGCAAAGTCTTCGATACCGAACCCGTTAGGACCATGATCTGTGAATGCTTGCCAGGGTATCAAGGAAATGCTGCAGTAGAGTGCAAACCAGGTAAGTTTCTTATTTAAACAAATAAAAAATAACGTATTTTACGGTAATTATTACATTTTAGTGCCTTACTGTCAATTGGACAAAGGCTACATAATGACACCTGATGGAAAGTGCGAATGTCCACCAAACACAGCTCTAAATGAAAATGGAGAATGCATATTATGCCAACCAGAAAAGGGACTTAAGATCGATGAGCGCGGTCGCTGTGTGTGCGCACTTGAGCGGGGTTTGATCGTGGATGAACGTGGTAACTGCGTCTGCCCAGTAGAATATGGTTATCGCTTGGACATACGTGGAAATTGCATACCTGTGCCTGGATCCGAATGTGAAAACGACGAGCAATGTCCAGACGACAAATACTGTAATCCAATCAAAAAACTATGTGAAAATCTTTGTATCACCAAACGATGCGGTAAATTCGCCTTCTGCAATGCTAGTAACCACCACGCTCGTTGTCACTGCTTAACTGGTTACACCGGAAATCCTGACATCGAATGCAGTATGTATAAATATTTGATTTTTATATTCGTTGATGTGTAAATTTTTAATTTATAATCCGAATTAGATCCAGGTCCCACGGCTAAAACAGATTTTCCAAAGCCGGACATGGTAGTCAACTGTCTATCCGATGGTGTACAAGTTGAAGTTGTTGTAGCTGAACCAGGATTCAACGGAGTTTTGTACGTAAAAGGCCACAGTAAGGATGAGGAATGTCGCCTTGTGATTACAATTCCTCCAGACACCACTCCCAAACCAGAAATATTTAAAGTGCACTTTGGCAGCTGCGGATTAATTCACGTTAACGTAAGTAATGCACAGAATAAGCTTTGTTCATATATCATTATCTTTTTTCTTGTGTAGGGACAAGCAAGCTTTGTGCTGGTAATCCAGAAGCATCCCAAGTTGGTGACATACAAAGCACAAGCCTACCACATTAAGTGCATCTATCAAACAGGCGAACAAAATGTAACCTTAGGGTTTAACGTATCCATGTTGACTACTGCCGGTACAATTGCTAACACTGGACCTCCACCAACATGCTTGATGAAGATCGTTACCCATACTGGCCAAGAAGTAAATTCTGCCGAAATCGGAGATAATCTTATGCTGCAAGTCGAAGTTCAACCTGGCTCAATTTATGGCGGATTTGCTAGAAGCTGTATCGCCAAAACTACAGGCGATAATATGGAAAACGAATACACAGTAACTGATGAAAATGGTTGTGCAACAGATCCTACTATCTTTGGAGAATGGGAGTACAACCAGGACACCCAGAGTCTATTAGCCAGCTTCAACGCCTTTAAATTCCCTAGCAGCGACAATATTAGATTCCAGTGCAACATTAGAGTTTGCTTTGGCAAGTGCCAACCCGTAAGTATCAAACACAAAGTATCCAATATAAGCACGCCATGCATAGGGATCTTGGAAATGAAACGAAGGTTGTTTAGCATGTGATGACATGTCCGCCTTTGGAACTTTTCAAACAAAAAACTTTTTTGTCTTTTTACAAATATAGTTTAAGAATCTAATTTGAAATTTCAAACTTGTGTAAAAAAAAGTTTAGCATACTTTTTAGAATTTGAATGCGGACCATAATAGCCTTCAAGATGTTAAATAATTCGTCTCATTTAATCACTCTCCATCGCTTATCGTCCCCATGTATGACGCGCTTGTTTTGGAGATGCTGTTTACGAGCAGCACATTTTAGATGTAGAGAAAAACATTTTTTATTATTATGCCAATTTAGGTCAACTGCCGTGGATACAACGCCTTTGGTAGAAGAAAACGAGAAGTTGAAGAGAATAATACAGACGTAGCCTTATCAGGAGGCGACTTAATGAATGGACAGTTGAGAGAAGAAATAACGATCCAGTCCAACGCAATATTAACATTTGAACGGCGTGAGGAACGCTTTATAGATCCTACTGAAGGTAAATTTTATCCTATAGCAGTAAATATACAAGGCCTATTTTATATTGACTTTTAACTCCGCCCGTGTGGTTTGTCCAAACTTCCAGAGCTAACCTAAGCATCAAAATCGTTTTAAATTGATTTCATTACGTTACATATTAATATTCCAGTTAACTGTCAAACATGCTTAAGAGTCAGACTTTAGTCTGTAGTTTAATTCATTTTTCTTAAATTCAAATTTAGCGAATATGTTACTATTTTATTCCTTGAATTTCGTCTAGACTAAACATTGTTCACTTTTCGCAATTGATTCCCACATGATGTTGACTGAGTTAAAACGGAGACTTACTGAAAAAACTTTCACACGTTATTTTTTTATTTTAGCTCCAGATGCTCAAAGGGTTGAAGACATCTGTGTATCGATGATTGGTTTCATAATTGCCTTGGTAATCACAGCATTGCTGGCTTTGGTGGCAGTTGCGGTTGCGGTTTCCTGTTGGTTAATGGCCTATCGTCGCAGGCCAAAAGCAACAGGGCCACTACCTCACCCACCGGAGTTCCCTAACCCTTTGTTTACCACCCCCGAACCGATGGCGGAGCCCAGTCCAGACTACCTCACGTAATGATTAATTCACTGTAGATATTAGATATAAGATTTTTTTAATACTCTTACGTGGCAATAAGTAAAAAAGACATTTATGTACGCTCGAATTTGTCATTGATTATTTTTTATATAAAAACGAATGCTGAAAGCAAACGAACAACTCGACAAACAAATATCAAATATTTAATATTGTAATTGAAATTTTATGTACTTAGATGCGCATACTTCTGTTAATATTTACAAATATCTTCTATTTTTAATACTTGTGCAAAATCAACTGCTACTCACTCACTCCGTGCACTGTATTAAAAAAACAAAAAAGAATATTGTAAGTGTTAATAGTATTCTTCTAGTAAAATATTAAAAAATGTTCGTGGACCATACCGAAATGGTTTACGTTAACATTTTTCGCTTATCTTTTCCATTGGCTTACTTTCTTCCTTCGATGTGTTTCAAAGACAAGGGGGGAATCATTAGATTGGTGGTGGTCTCTTAGTAATATTTTTAACACTTTAAAAACCCGACTTTAATATTTTTAATCTAATGCCCTTGCTTGAATTCAGCAATTATACATTGTTCAGTAGACGCTTACGTTTTGTAATTAATTTAAATGTAAAATATGTTTTTAAAGAGCCATTGGAAGATTTAACGCAATTAAATAAGACTATAAATATACCTAATATATGAATTGTATAAAGTGCATGAATGTTGCGTGAATGTTAAGTTATGCTCAACTTAAATTTGGTGCTGACTGATTTTTTATTATTTTCTCAACCAGTCAAATTTTTAGTCATTCTTTTAGCGTATTACTTAAAAATACTAGTACGTCTCAAGGAGGCAAAACACTTTTCTTTTTATTATGATTATTATCAATATAATCCGTGTACTCAAAACGAATCTCTACTGCAATTACTAATGTTAACTACTATTACTCCTTATAAACAATGAAGGTGTCTTCCTATAATGTATAGTATTTGACTAATTTCATTATTTATATCTCAAATTTTTAATTTAATGTCATTGTTTTAACATGATTCCTTTAACTGTTACATTTGTGATAATTGCTTTTTTAATAATAAAGATTGTTTAATAATATCATGTTAATTTCTTTTACTCTTAAAGTGTGAATTGCATCAGGTTGCATATATGAAATCAGGGAGTTCAGTAAATGGACTATTAGCAGTCATTCTGTATTTCCCATTTACATGGAACTGCCAAATGTTGACGAATAGTGTAAAATCAGTCCACTCGGTAACAAATATTGCAAAAAAATTAAAATCAATGAAACTAATTTAACACTGGATGCACGAATGCACAAACCAAGTCGGGTTCAACTTAGAGATGCTGTTTTCGTGGACGGATCAGTAAGAGGCGTCGCTAATCTCCTACGGACCCGTTTTTTAGCGTCGCCGTCTCTCGGCCTCGGCGTTTTCAGCCTGGAGACGATCGTGTTTGAAAACCACCTTTCTGTCGAAAACGTTAATGCAAGGAGCGGTGTGTCAAATCACTCCAAAGCACGCGGCTAAAACAAACGATAACTTTGCAACGCGTCCCTAAATACGGCCAGTTTTAAACTTTTTTCAGCACGCCAGGGACGGCGCTAAAAAAACTTCCGGCATCTTTTTTCTCACCATTACTAGTCAGCGGCGGTTTTCCGATCACCCCACGGCATTTGCACTGCAAAGACTTTAAAAAGGCCCAAAAATTCAAGGAGAGAGGGGAAATGGAGAAATTCGAGGAAAAGCACTCTTGACGACGCGCATTTCCGTCCCGACGACGTCGAAATCTTAATCTTTAGCAAAAAGAAATTCTGATACCTATTAAAACAGAAAGGGGTATATGCAACCCGCAACTCATCGTCTACCTGGCTGGTAATACGTACACCAAAGAATGTTAATTTTTAAGATAAGAATCTAAACATTTCCATTACCTTAGGATCATAAATAATAATAGCCATCGATTTCTTTTAGAACTTCTCTGAATATTGTATTGTTTGAAAGTTACATTCTAGGAGGTGAGAAATGAGTTAATTATGCTGTTCGACGATTATATCATAACAACTTGCAGAGAACTCCCGGAAAATATACGTCTATTTATTGTAAAACCAGCATACGTAGATTGGAACGTCGTAGAAAACAATGTAATAAAAAAATACGCAGGGCGAGGACTGTGGACTAGTTAACAGGGGTGTCCAACCTGCAGTTTCCGAGCCACGTGTGGTTCGCGCCGCCTTCTAATGTGGCTCGTTTTGTAACGAAGTTTCCGGCCCGAACGCGTTTTTGAAATTTATTTAGAAACTTTTCGCGTTGTTGTTTAATCGGAAAGGCGCTGGTGGAGCTGGGAGTCGCAATCCGATGAGCCATCCCACTCTCTACTGGCCCGACTCGACGCCAAAACGAGCAAGAACAGCCGGACCGGCCATATAAAAGCAATTTTCGAGGAAAATTCAGCAACTTCTGAACCGAAGCCTGGAGAAGGAAGTCCAGTCCAGAACCAAACCAGAAACCTGAACTTCGGAGTCAAAGCCTAGGGAAGGAAATCAGTCCGAAAACCATTCCAGAAACCAGTCCAGACACCAGTCCGGGAAACCAGTCCAGAACCTGCACCTATTAAGCAAATCCGTTAAATAAACCCAGTTCACCGCATACCTGAAAATCCTAGAAATCCAGTCAACACTGATTTAACCTGGGTAAGCCCGAATTCTTGAAAGTGTGCCCTGCCTTTACATTCCGTTCAACACTGATTAAACCTGGGGGAACCCGCGTTTTGACGTGTAATCCTGTAATTAATTTTATCCCGAACATTTAAAACGTATTTACGTATTTCCACCTGACCTGGAAAACACCGTATTGAGAGAAGTTTAGAGAATTTACTACGGATATCGCGGTACCATTTCGTTAGCCTGGGGCAACCCGTGTTTTCGTTTGGTGCTCGCTTGAAAAATTCTGAAACAAACTGCAATTCCTGCAAAACCCGAACATTCAACAACCCGCCGTGATAGACCGGCGAAAACAACGATAGTATTCGTATCACTGTTAATTCTAGTCTAGGTAACCGGAACGAATTTCATTTATTACTAGGTAACCGATAGCGCGAGTCCAAGGAAGCTGTTAAAATCCAGTTGCTGCGAGTAATCCCGTTTAACTTCCATTGTAATAATAAAAATTAGTTAGCTGCGAATTCTCCAGCGAAGCGAGCGTGTTTCCCAGCTGTCAGTCACCGACTACTGCATCGCGCCCTTCTCCGCTTGACCCGCGCGGCCCGCATCCAGACTGTTTGCATTCCAGGACGGAACTAAGGCAGCTTTGATTTTCATTTAAAACTGGTTTGAGTTATTATTGTATATATGTAAATCAAGTATTTTAATTTAAGTTTGTATTGTACATAAATAGGAATAAAACTGTTGAGCCGATAAATAATTTTATTCCCCAATGAGCCCTGGCTCTGAGTTTACCCGGCACCAGGCCCCAGGATATTTAACACTCCTAATATTCTGTAGCGATTTTAATTTAATAAGGTTTTATTTACTAACATATACAAAATGAAGATGATTATTTGTACAGAAACGATAAATACTGATAAACTGGCACTGCCTATCTGCTAACTTCGAAGTCTTGGTGTCACGAGACAGAAGGAAAAGGTGAATTCCAGTGTAGTAAGTGTGCACTGCATTAACGTGTGTATGTATGGTTGCATACGTTAAGCCACACATTCGACGGCGCAGCGGCTCCAAGCGACTGACACCGTAATTTCACCGAGCCAACGATCGCAGCGCAACAAAGAGGTAAATAAATAAATTGCATATGGGAAATGATTGCGGGGATATCAGAATACCCGGTTCCGCTCCCTGCTGCGACTTTAACCCTGTTTGAGGTAGTTAGTGACGTGGTGCACTAACCCAGAGGCTGTAGCTATCGACAAAGCAGTCAGTTGGGTTCGTTGAGTTATTTTGTAATACAGGTTTACAGTGGACCTAATATAGGTTTGCCGGTCACCGCACACAATGTTGGACAGAGAAGGTGGGTGGAACAAAGTGACAGACTACATGTGTCACGAGCCGTGTACACTTAGCAACAGAAGTTTAGAAGTTAGCTTGCAACAGAACAGTGGTGTTTTTGTAATAAATATGATTTATATTAGATTTGTTTGAATATAACAGTAAGTGAATAAACACTAATCTTTAGTTATTTATAATTACAAAATAAGCAGAAAATAAGCATATGGCGTAATATATCACAACAAGATAAGACTTTTTCTTTAACTGTACTAGCGATCTTAACAGCTCAAAGCTGCAACAAGAAATGTGCCCGCTAATCCCTACTACCGTTTTGCCAGTGTGCACATTGGCTCACCGGCAAAGCTAAGTTAGTTTCGCAGTAAATAAAACGAATTTTCGAAATTGGGCTGAACTAACATGCGGTTTCATCCAGGTATAAAAAATATTTATTTTTCTATGCATATTAACCGTTAATTTCAATATACTAACAATTATATTGTAGTTATCCTAGCTACGTCGTCATATTAGCCACATAAAAAGAAAAAACGTACATACAACTATCATTTTCACGAAGAATGGGAAGAGAAATATTTTTTTATTTATTTTAAGAACAAATTTATTAGTTTGATTTGAGGTTCAACAATTGCTGTTGGAACAAAATGCAACACAGAGCGAGATTTTACAACAGTGCATAAAAAATATAATACTGAACATCCTTCTAACGGCAATTTAAGAAAATCTAAATTGAACTAATTGAAAACCACATTAGTTGTCCACCAATCTATGTTTGCCAGGTCCGTGAATAAAACGAAAGATGCTACGATTGCATCATTTAAGGTAGCACATATGCTTTTACAATGCACAGAAAACCCTTTGAGGATGGCAAAATAATTAAAGAAGCAAAGATATTATTTCAAGAATTTAATAATAATAATAAACTGTCTTTATTGATTAAAATACACCAGAGAAAAATAAACAAATTCTTTGAGAACTAGGGCGAAGTTCAGTTTATGGAGAAGTAATAATCCATAAACTGCTCTCCCACTTAACCCTAGAGGAAGGAAAAGACGGAAGTAATAAAAAGAGAGAGAGAGAAGAGGATGAATGAGAAAGAAGAAGAGAATAATGAAGCTGTAGGTAAGGGGAAGAAAATGAAAATGATGAGTGTATGAAAATACACAGCGAAAGAGGAGAACTGCACATCAATCCATTTTCGAATTCATTGACTACTCTGTTACGAATTTTGCACAGCAAGAAGTAATCTCCCGACCTGAGATCGAAACCTGGGCAGAGGTAGTGACTTGAGATGCAAGGGTAAATTGTTATAATTGTGAGCTATTTGGTACGAAAAACTTCGCTTACCTAGTTCAGTATAATGCATAGAAATACTTATATTGCCCCTGAATCTCAAATTTAGATTATGTACATCGGTTCGAAATCTGATTTTATTATACAGATACGGCGGGGTTTTGGTAAGTAGAATTTTATGATAAAGACATGAAGCATGTAAAGAGCGCCTATTAAACATGTTTAACCAAGAAACCTCTATTAGTTTGTGTGTAATTCTTTCGTATTTTCCTATACCAAATATTAGTCGTAAACATGCATTCTGGAGTTTCTGCAACCTGGCAGTATCTCGAGAGTCCAGGCAGGGACCATAAACAACGTCACAATAATCAACTTTTGATAAAACTAGGCTATTGCATAATACAACTTTAATTTCTTTGCTCAAAACATGTCGGTTATAGAAAATTTGTCTGAGGTTACAGTAGGCACTTTGTAAACATTTTGACACGTGCTGCTTGAAGCGCAACGCAGAATCGAGGGTTAGTCCCAGATTTTTAGACGTTTCATGTACAGGGAGAATGCTATCCTCTATTCTAATTACTACCTCCTTCGCGGCGCGGCTTACGTCATTCCTTCTACCAAACAGCATTACAGCTGATTTGCCAGCATTTAATTTAAGCGCATGCTCTTTTGAGATATCGACTAGTTTTTGCAGATCTTGATTTATGCTCTGACAGGAAATTTGAATTAGAGAGCGATCAAACGACATATAGATGTGCGAGTCATCAGCGTAGAAATGGGAAGAACATGCACGTAGTACGGAAGGAAACATCAGTATGTAAACACTAAAGAGAAGTGGCCCTAAAATCGAGCCTTGCGGGACACCCGCATCAATTTTGCGAAATTCAGATATACAACCTTCCACATTAACCGCTTGAGATCGATCAGAAAGGTAATTAGACAAAAGAGTTACTGACTTCATATCTACCCCTATTGTATAATGAAACATAGCTGCTAAAACCCCATGGTGAATGGTATCAAATGCTTTAGAGTAATCTAGCAACACCAGAATTGTCAATTTTCCCAGATCTGTTGCAAGCACCACATCATCTACAATATTTAATAAAGCTGTTGTACAGCTGTAACCCTTCCTAAACCCCGACTGTGTGACAGGCAGAATATTATTAGAAGTGAGATGTACCCGCAGCTGCTGTTCCAGCACTTTTTCCATTATTTTAGACAGTGTTGGTAAAATACTAATGGGTCTGAGATCTTTGAAATCATTCGGGGATGAGGTTTTTGGAAGAGGCAAAACTAGGGCTCGATCCACATATTGGGGAACACAGAATTCTTTATACAGTAGTTGATAAGATGTGTGATTACCGGCAGCAGAAAAGGGACACACAGTTTAATTACATAAATGTTGAGATCATCAACACCAGTAGCATTTGATTTTATAGAGGTAATTATATTTAGTATATCACTTTCATCAACAGCTTTAAAACTAAGAGTAGTTATTACAGAGTCTTTTATATTATTTTTGTAAAATGAAATTAAATTGTCATTATTTATGTTTAATTTTGGTATTGAGCTAATGAAATATTCATTTATTTTATTACAATCAGATAATTTCAATGGTAATTTGTTATTTACAGGTTTTGAAGATATATTGAGCATTTTCAGATCTCTCCAGAATAATTTAGAGTTAGTTGAAAATTTTTCTACATAAAAAGCTTTTTTCTCTCTTTTTATTGCTGCATTAAGTAGATTTCTCAGCTGTTTGTAATATCTAAAATGTTCTGGGTCTTTTGTTACTCTAAAACGACTCAATGCATTATTGCGGGTACGTATCATTTGTTTAATGGTGGCTGTCAGCCATGGTGCGTACGGTTTTGAGATTCTAGAGCAAGTGATAGGTGCGTGCAAGTTCAACAAAATAACTAAATTTTCAACAAAATAATTAACTTTGGCATCAACGCTATCCAGATGATAAATGTTATTCCACGGAATAGCACCCAAATCAGTATTAAATTGGTCGTAATTAAGAGATTTAAAATTCCTGTGTGTGCGTATAGTTGCCCGCGGTTTTGAATAATCTACGTTAATAAAGCAGCTTATTAGATAATGGTCAAATGTTTCATGCAGACACAGAACGGCATGATTGCTGACCATGTTTTTATTTGAAGTAACAATAAGATCTATTAGTGTAGATGATTTATCAGTGACACGCGTTGGTTCATCGATTATTTGTGTAAGACCAAAACTGTCAAAAAGACCTAATGTGTATGTTGTAGGTGAGCTTCCAATATCTAACATATCTATATTGAAATCTCCGAAGCAAAAAATTTCGTCTGTTATAGCCAAAATTGTAGATAAAGTGGTTTCTAGCGAGTCTATAAATTGTTTATAATCAGCCCTCTGTGGGTTATAAACAGCACCAAATGCATACTTATTGCGATTTAAAGAAATTGTTAACCATACCTGCTCAATTTGATTATCACTTTCAATGATATTATAGGTTAAAGATGTTTTAATGTAAGAAGCAACCCCTCCGCCTCTGGTCAATCGATCAGCTCGCACAATCGAATATCCAACAATATGTATGCCATTGTTTGGAATATTATCAGTAAGCCAGGTCTCGCAAACGGCCAGGATATCATAATTACTGTTTAAGAGATGGTCTCTAAATAGTATAAAGTTATTAATTAGCGAACGTACATTCAGATGTGCACAGCTCAACCCCTTAGGCATGTGCTTTAGTGATACACCCAAACTAATAACACGAGCGAAAGTACAAAGAAAAAGAACAACAAATGCTACGCTTCATACCGCTGTCAATTTCGTAATGATCCACAACAGCAAATATAAAGAATAGAAGAAAAAAGAAAGAAAATAATTTACATATTGAATAATGCGTAACTACATCAGCAACATAACTAGAATAACAACATTGTAAGTAATAATAAATTTAAATCAGGAATGTATTGGCTGACAATTTGTCAGATCTTTAGAAGAGTTAATAGCTTTCACCGAGTTATTTAGGTTTATGAACACTTTACCGTCACGTGTCCATGCCTTCCCATTTCCAACTTGCTTTTGGGCCTCTTGAAGTAATTGCAGCTTCATTCGTGTTAGATCTTCCCTTATAGTTATCCCAGAGTTTTTCAGCAGCTTTTTGTTCGAGAATATCATTTGACGATATTTATAACTTAAGAAGCTAACAATAATGGGGCGCACTTTGCCATCAAACAACCGGCCAATACGATGAACTCTATTTAGATAGGAGGTGTGAAAATCCACCTTTAATTTAGATCTGAACAGCTGGACAATTATTTTTTCGGTATTTTCATGCCTTATCTTTTGGAGTCCAAACACACGCAAAGAATTGCGGCGTGTATATTGCTGAAGGTCGTCACATGTTGATTTTAAATCGCTGTTTTCCACTTTTAAAGACTTTATTTCGCGTTCCATTGTTTCAATTTTCTCATTTTGTAACTGCAGCGTGTCTTGCAAAGTTTTTATTACAGTATTTGATACCGCTGTCGCAATTGCATTGATGAAGTTTTGATCGGTACTTAAATTCTGTATAGCCTTATCTATCATGTTGCTGATTTCATCAAGTTGTGCTTGCTCACCTCTCTTAGGCATTTTGTATAAATATATATATAACACTATCCTAATAAATGGAACTGGGGAGCACAGTTTATTCGTTGAGGATACAGGTACTTAACACCACGATACACTCACGTGTGTATCGTGCTTAACACAGTTGAACTTATGCACCGCGGAACGAAGCGAAAATACGTCTACTCTCTCCTGTAGCTCACACACATTAGAATTAAATTATGTCAGCTATCCAAGAAGTTCAATTATACAGAAATTCAGTCACTCGTAAAATGAAGCAATGTCTGACAATATCAGAGCACAAGTAAAACATTCACAAAAATGCGTTTGTCTAAGTTTACACCGTGATGAATCAACGGGCATCTGCAATATAGCTCAAATAAATATTTTTATAAGGATGGTCTTTGACGATTGCTCAGGAAGACATACAGTCAGTTTTGCCATTGAAAGGAAGTACACGCAGAGAGGACATATATGCACCAAGTTATTAAAAACTTTATTACTGGTAAATAAAGCGAAGCTATAGTACATAATATGTACATATATTGGTATTAAATAAATTGTTCAAAGTGTCCTCTTTGTGCTAGTATGCCTGCTGTCATTCTTCTTGGTAGTGATTGCGTACACATTTAAAAATTCCTGATGTAAGTTATTCCTGGCAGTATTTACATCCACAATTAGAGTTTTTTACACTAGTCATTTGAAATGCCCCCAAAGAAAAAAGGGTTCATATCTGGCCATCGCGGAGGTAATGCTTTCTCCAGTAGGTCCCTTCGATGTCCTCCCATGGCTTGTCCAACATGCCCTATATAACGATGGAGATAATTTGTATTTAAATACTCCCTTGTGGTAATACTGAAATGTGCTGGAGCACCATCTTATATAAACTTTATACTATTCTTTAACTGTAATTGAATATATTTTAATAACAAAGGTAGCTCTTCGTCAGAAAAATGCTGATAGGAATCACCAGTTAGACATGCAGGTAAGAAATATAACCCAATGAGATTATCTCCATTAATAGCAGCCCATGCATTTACTTTAGCAACCTGAAACTTTCTTCTAACAGAATCTTAGCCGTATTGTTAATTGCCAGAGAATTTCTCATTGTTAGGATATAAACTTGGAATAGGTGATTGTATTGTATTTGAAAGAGCGAGATCTAGGACGCGGTTTTTCCAAGCATCTCGAAGCACTGCAGCCATCATGGGCTTATTGTACACTCTTACTATTCCAACTCCAGTAGTGATTTTTAACGTGTCACACATCGCAGTGGCACGGGACCTACGGCTTTACTTCTTATCCGACAGAAGGCGCATTTTCAGATTTTTCCCCGCTACAAAAATCTCACCGACCTCGGCCAGGTTCGACTCCGCGTCCCTTGGATCTAAAGGCGAATGCTCTAACCACTGGACCACCGAGGCCGGCTAGAATAGGTGATAGTAATGAAAATTCCAGTGAAATTATTAAAGAATAAATACCCAGAAATATATTCTATAAAATTACAAATGCGTAGGTATCTCATTATTTTATAACTATAATGTAAATATACACTAAAGGTTATTAGTTTATATTCGTTTCGTTACAGTAGAAACGTTGTATTACTTACTTTAAAAATGGTATGTCTATAAAAAGCACTTTGTAAATATTTAAAATTAAAAACTAATTGTTCACAACTCTAAACACGTTTTAACAGCCAGAAACTTGCAAAAAACATAGTGATGGTATACCACTTCTTCACCAATCAGAACAAAGAGTTGAAGAAAAGGTATCTTAAAACGGTCTTGGGCTTGTAATGTCTATATCTAAATTGTGATTTAGTTACACAATTACACATAAATAAATATATTAAAAATCTATTTGAAATCGTCAAAAAGTACATGAGACTTGTTCCAATTGTTTGTGGAGTAACAAGCAACAGCGTTTCTTATCGGAAGTTAACTGAAAAACAAATACCCGTTACGAGTATTCAATTTTATTACACGTTTTTACTACTTTTTGCACAAAACCATATTTCTGAGAATGAAGCAATTTTTTTGATGTGTCACGAGACAGAGTATATTTATCCAATATTTCAGAATAGCAGTATGTATCGATGGATGTGCTGTGCACTACAGTACAATCCATAAAACGCTGGTCTAAGGTAGTTTTGAAAACCTTTGTTAGTAGCTAATGTGATTACGATTCGACAGTGCAGTCTTATATTAAATGCAATCTATATAAAGATATTTTATTTCGTTAAGGTGCATAGTACAAGATCTTCAAATGCTGTAGACTTGTAGACGTCAACTACAGTAGAACTATACAAAATTGAGCTTTTTCCGCTCAAAACGCTGGTTGAATTTAAACCAAAGCCCAAAACATTATCTAAAACTCCACCAGCAATTCGAAAACGCTTCTTACATCTCGTCTAGATCAAACTGAACCATCAGGATACCAAATGATAAAACAGATCCAAACATCTGTAATTCATATATCATAGAGCGACTAGTGCAAAATGCTTTGATGATGAGAACATACGGTATAAAATAATTCTAAATTAATTTCGAATAATCCAAGCGCGGAAAAGGCTATTTTATGATGCAACAATTGTAAGGAATACGACTGAACCTGAAAATCACAGAAAACTTAGTTAAAACTTTATGAATATATTTATTTACTTACTTGTATTTGTAGTTCGTCATTTTTAACAGCTTTTTGAAATTCATGCAAAGTTACGCCAGTATAGTCGGCCTAAAAAAAACGCTGTTTAAATGTTAAAATTATGCTGGTAAAGTTAACAGTCGATTCGCGTAATGGAAAAATTTCAGCGAATCGCTATTGCAATTAATGATAATAATAAATAATATTATTAAGACATGGGGTCTCAGTAGCTTGCCGTTTTATACTCAGTTTTCTGTACACATCTGCGTTTATGCTGTTGCTTATATGCAGTAATGGGCAACAGGTAAACTCTCAAAGGGACACATCCTAGTGTTCCTTCGACGCTTGTGAAATTGAGAATGTTATTATATATAGAGTGTCTCACGGTGAGAGCGTAGTAGGGGATCTAATGGACTATGTGTTATGTTCTTTTAAAATTTGCCGCTCTATATGAATTAATTCCGTAATTTCATTGCCGCTCTATAGGGTTTAAAACGTTATTTTAATTGCCGTTTGTATGTTAACAGTTTTGGTTACTTTGCGTCTTTCTAAAATTAAGTTATGTTGACAGTTCATTTTTGTGCCGAAATTGCCAAGTATTGTTTTTTTTTCTCGCGCTTGACCTCGGACGCTTCCGAGAACTCACGTGTCCCTTATTCTAGAACTTGTAAATCACATTTCGAAATATGGTGCAATCTTTGGGGGAATGAAGGGTCGTGTTGCGTTTTTACAGTGAGTCAGCCTTCGACCTGCGCTGAGCTCTAGTTGCTCGTGCCCATCCACGGGCACCGTAATTAATACGTGCTGCAGGGGCGGCTTTTGGTTTTTCTTTCGAGAGGTATCCGTTATGTGTGTTTCGTTCACTGTTTTACCAAGGGATATAAACAGACCATTGCCTACTGCCGGATTTAAAGAAAACACTGGATTCAACCCCGGTAAAGGCAAATCTTTGTGAATTGACCGATCGCCTTTGGGCGGATTAATTTTCGAGTCCAGCTCCTGTCCCTCTGCGGTTACCGTCGGTGCGAAGAGCGCATCAAAGTGCCGGGCCCCTGGCTGGTGACGTCATTCAATCCAGTCTGCGGGGGCGTACCTGTGGATTTTTTTGCATCATCTTGTTTAACTACTCCCCAGAATTGTGTCTGCCTCCTCCGGAATTCAAGGTAAAGAACCAGTTTTGTGTTGTGATAAAGAAATCTTTTTTTTGTCGCGTTAACTTGCAGACTTCAAATTTTGCTTTCATGTAAATAGAAAGACGACCTTCAGTCGCCTTATGTGGTGTTAGTCGTTAATTATAAAACTACCAAATTAGATTCCGTTTTATTCTTGTGAACTTCAGCGCCCCTGGTGTAAGTAGCTTGTAACGCCTTTAATCTTTACTATTTACAAAAATAGGTTGAATTACAAAAACAACCTCATCACTCCGCCACTGTTTAGGTAGACAATTACACATTGACAGATGCCAGATTCCCGGAAACCCAATCGAAGGAGGAGTAGGTTCAAAACAAGTAATTAATAGGCGCCACCGACTTATAATTTTCTAGCATCGTCCGAGGTGATAAATGAGCAGTCGGGCCCCAAGAAAAATAATCACCTACCTTCAGTTTAGGTATGTCTATCCTTTACGTAGACTTAAATCCACATAAGTCGTAGTAAAATAACATAAGTTGCAACCAAATCTCTGTTTACTTAATAAACCAACAACCCATTCACAGTTCTAAATTTCTGTGCAAAAACAATGATTTAAACTAAAATTAGAAGTCCCAATTTTACGTTAATCTACCGGGATATAACGAAAATTAACTTGGCAAACTCAAACAATTTATAGGACCTGTATTGCGCTACACAACCATATGCTAGAAATTTTTAGCGCATCCCGTAACTTCGAAGGCCTTCGCGTCACGAATGTATGCGTGATCAACGATCAAAAACTATCGTCAAAGCATGAACTCTTACAACGCAATATCAACCCACTATTGGAGTACCCTGTATATCTGCTTTACGTAAAATTGGAATATGAAATATTACAATATTATTTCGTATTTACACATAACCCCAATGACACAATTCGTTGACCCCATTCAATTAATAAATTAATTCTTAAATAAACATAACGAAATCGTAAACAACAAGACAAGGTTATACAATTTTTAAAAATGCACTTCTCTTGATCAGCTGCAATCAGCTCGTCCATACACCAAACTCTCTATTGATAGGCCCAGGTGTCCACTCGGTTCGGGAAAAACCCTCACAAGGTTACTCGGAGAAGACAGCGTATCAATTTGCACACTACGTATAAATGTAGAGTTTTTCTACTGCGTCGTCTTAATTTCTGGGAGTCCCGCGGTACGACTTTTTTTGCCAGTTGATGGACTCTGGCATAACACCAAACCAAATCTTCTTTACCGGAGTAAATTTTATATTAGAAAATAAATTCCTGGAGATTTGTTTCTCTTCAACTATGGGAAAAGCTCCTTTGTGAAGTGACTCTCAAAGCGGAAAATTAATTCCCAATCGACAAACAATTTCAATAAATAATTCACTATTCACAATAAACGTCCGGTAAGGTTGACAATGTTTTCCGTCGACCCGTAATCGGATAGGTGGAAAAAGGCCTACAGCTTAGCTCAGAGGAGTAGGGGGAGTTCACGGAAATCGCTTACGGGAGGAAATCTTCCTAGTTTTGTACAGAGTGGATCAAAATTAGTGGGCGCCACCTTCCAAATACAGCTGATTATAGGTCCTCGTGGAAGGCCGAGGGTCAGCAGCTTACGGAAATCGGACTCACCTTTATTGTGCCTCCTCCTATATATATGTAGCTTGCAAAATTCATGCACAAACAAATACAAATACAAAATAATACAAAATATACGGAATTTTAAAACACATATAATGAAATTATGGGCAATACAAAAGAATGACAGCAAAAGGTGATTTTAATAACTCTATTTTACAGATAGTCAATTTGAGCGCTCAAGCAAAGGGACTCGCCTTTACTGGCGCGGGTAAATGGTCCCAAAAGACCACGGGGCCAGCGGCGTCAGAGCTTACACGAATAACACAATATAGATATAATTAACCTTTACATTTAGTAATACAAACAACTATCTGCGACTGAAGGTCGCTCTGGTTACAAACAACAAAAAGGTTCAGTCACTTGGAATTTTGCAAGTTTACGCGTAAAAAAAGGTTTCTTTTTCACTACACAAAAAAACTGGTTCTTTCTTCGCAACAAAAAAACTTAGTTTCTTTACCTTGATTTGTAGTAACGAGGCGGAGACAGGCACAATGTCGAGGTGTTGAACAGATGCAGGTACAGTTTGGGGTTATTTCCCGGTCCGGAAGGAAAAGAACGGTAGACGACTTCAGTAAACTTTGGGACGAAACATCCGTCGGTACGCCCCTGGGAAATTAGTTTACCTCCACTTTCACGGGATTAATCTAGTAAAACAACGAAGCACAACTTTCACGGGATCAATTCGCTTGTATCCGAATCAATCGAAAGAACAATTACACTTAATTGCTCTATATCCAGGCTAACACTGCTAAATATATATTCAAATCCGACTTCGTCGAGGTTTTCTTTTTGCCTAAAGCAGAACTACGATACGATAAAACTCGATATAGCAGAGCAGCCGCGAAGAGACCCGTTATCAGGAAAAAAAAACGTCGTTCCGGCCCAAGAGTCTAGTGCCTACATTACTTTCGTAACGACCCTCGTAGATAGAATGAGCGACCGGAGCCATTGGAGATGTAAAACTTACTGAAGAACTCACGCAACAGGCAAACCTGCATTTCCCCCAAAGGATGGCAACATATTTCGAAATATGGTAAAACAGTTCCAGAACGAAAATAACACGTGTGACTTCTGAGGGTCAACACAGAATCCCAAGAATTGATTTTGAACGGCAAATCTAGCCTACAAAGGAAACTTCGAAATTGGTCCCGTCATAAATCAATCTTTAAAAACATCAAAATAACCAAAACTGTTAACATACAAGCGGCAATAAAAATAACGTTTTTAATTCCTATGAAGCGGCAATTAAAGTACGACACTAATTCTAATGTGGCGGAAAAATTTAGATGAACATAACAATTTTTCTTCGCACATTCTCACTACATGCCCAGTTCGTCTCCATTTTTGTTTTGCTATTCTGGTAACGACACATTCTCCTCCTGTGCCTTTCCCCATCCATGTATTTCTTTTAGGGTCTTAAGAAATATTTCCAACCATATCCTTTATTCCGCTGAGCTGTTCTCATTTTGTTTTTAGTAGTTACTGTTAACGGCCAGGTTTCTGTGCCATATATGACCAGTATAACACATTCATTAAATATTATAGCTTTTTGAGTTTTAAACGTTTCCTTTAAACACATAGTTCCACTCCCCTAACGCCGCCCATCCCAATTTAATTCTTCTTTTAAGTTCTGCCATTTGATTATATACTTTTGCATATTTGTTGTTCTAGATATTCTTCTACTTCTTCCATAGGCTCATTTTCTATTTTTAGCTTCCTGCTTTTTCTTAATCTTATTTTTATTTATGCTTAATCCTATCTTTGCTGATTCTTCGTTTAATTGATTACCATTTATGTCTAACCACTTGTTTTATTATTTTAGTTTTTTAAATTCGTAAAAACGTATAATAACACTGCTGTATATAATTTTGGAGATATATTATGTCCCTGCCTAATTCCTTTTCCGATATTTATTTTCTCTGTTTTATTTGCAACTATACCGTGAAGGTAGCGTTCTTGTCGTCGTCGTCGAGTGCTTTATCGCTTATGAGACGGCGATCTTCTCTCCTATGCCTGTGTTGCGCGTTTAGAATGCCACATACATACAGGACCTACAACTTAATGGGATCTGCATCAATTAGACACGGTAAATTGGACGCGCCTCAATTGGACGCGGTAAATTGGACGCGTATGTCAATTGGGCGCCAGATAATTGGACGCGAGACAATTGGACGCGTTCATAAACTTAATATAAATTTTATTAGAATTTGAGGGGTTATTTAAAATTTACACGGATACCGCCGACAATATACGAAGAGTGGTTGCTGATTAAGGATATAGACAAATATTGGATTACCTGCGAAAGATTGCGCATAATTTCCAACTGCAAGTATGAGTTGAATAATTTGTGAAGGCGTTTATGATTCGTTTGTGTTTATTGTACCATTGGCTACTTTATGTTGTTTATTTTGTAATTTTGTAGACCTTTATGTTTTTTTATAAAACTTTTCTAATTGTTTACTTTATAATGTTTATTTTGTAACTTTGTACGAACTATAATAAATTGCATTTTTCTATATACTTTTTTTATAAATCTTAATTACAGACGCGTCCAATCGTCGACGCGTCTAAAAGACGCACGTCCAAAAGTCGTCGCGTCCAATTGTTACACGCGTCCAATTGATTGCGTCCAATTGACGCGACACGAGCTTAACGTGGGCTCCGAACCACGGGAAGCGTAAACACTTCTACTCCAGAGAAAATTCACTAGGCAGAATACCTCGCTGGTTTGCCATTGCCTTGCGAGGGAGAACGGTCGTTAAAAATTCGACGTTCCGGTACTGGGTATTGAACCCAGGACCTTCCGCGTAGAAGTCTGACGTGCTACCCTCTAACCCACGGCCGCCTCATCGTTCTTGTAGATATCCTGAATTAGAGTTGAATATCTTGACTCTATCCCCGCATTATCGAAAGCGTTTATTATTGCCCAGTGTTCAATGATATCGAACCCTTTTTGGTAATCGACAAGAGCTAAATAAATGGAAAGGTTGTATTCCTCTGTTTTTTTTTTTATTATGGCTCACCATGTTTCCAAATGGAGGTTTCGTAATTCTTTCGGAAACCAGCCTGTTCGGTCTGATCTCCCCTTTCATGTATTAAAATCATCACAACACTTCTCCATCCATACAATATTTTACCTCCTTCTATGAATCTATTGAATAAATTGCATATTACTTAAGTTGTATTATTTCATTGGTTATCCATGGTTTTCTAATTTTTCTTTCTGCTGCTGCATTTATACCGATTTTAATATCGTTCCATTCGTGTGATACTTCTTGAGTTTCTCTTTTCTTTAGTTCAGCAGAAATTATATATCGCAGTTTTATTTGTATTGTGTCTTGGGTCAGTTTTGCTAAGTACCACATTGTTCTTTTTCCTTCTATAATTTTCTTTGTTGTTTTAGTTTGCACTTCATTACCACCATGTTATGGTGACTGTTTATGTCTGCTCCAGGATAACTATGACAACCTTTCACTTGATTTCTAAATCTGTGTTTTACTAGCATATAATAGAATTGGGTGGTATTGGAATAAGTTATTTATTATCACTAATTTGCGTTTAGCAGCGAATTCCACTTACCTGTCATTTCCCTCATTCTTATTTCGCAGTCCGTGCCTTCCACGGATGTTTCCCTCTATACCTTTTCCAGTCTACAGCATTCCAGTCTCTCAGTGTAATTAAGTACACAACCATACAAATATATTATATGCTTTATTAATTGTTTCTTCCTTACTTCATTAAAAATCATACTAATTAGTAAGACAATACAATGTTACCAATAAATTCTACCTGTTGAAATAATAATATTGTTATGACTTATTAAACTATATGCTTTTTAACTGTAATATAACGTATGCATCATTTTTTAAGGAACACCCTACAGATTTAGCAGTGAGTTAAAAGTTAACTAACATTTTAATACAAAAAGTTTTTTATTTTTATTTCTGCTTGCAAAATACATTTACGGCAGCTATAAATTAATACCCCCAGTGAAACTAGCCACTAAGGTCACCAAATCTTACAATATAATACAATATTGTAAATTATTTCTCGCCTTTTACCGAGAAAGGTGGCTCACCTCCATAGCGTTTACCTTTCAATCCGAAAGTCTAGAGTTCGATCCTCCGGACTGTCTGTTCTGACTCAGGTTTTTCGTCGTTTCCCTGGGTCATACAACAAAATATTAGGATAGTATCATTCACGAACTCCCATTGTCCAATTTTCCTGAATGTTTCCGTCCTTCCATTCCCGTTACTGACTGAAGAGGGACTGGGTTCCTGTTCGGAACCCGATGGACCCCTATAGCGGCCCGCTTCCTTGTGGGGAATAAATCTACGATTACTTTCCTTTCTTACCTTTTCTCTCTCTTAATTGTTTGAAATTCATATTAAGTAAACACAATATTATTAATAATTTCAATGATTTCTACTCGCTTTCTATTGCTTAATACGTGTTGCGACGTAATAACATGTTTGCCTTTAGTTATTAACCATTTTGTATACTAAACAGTTCGCTATATCACAGTAACAAATTACAATTCTTTTTATTTATAAATTAAAAGTTTCTTTAAATAACTAGTTTATATGTCATGTATATAACTTATTACTTCTTTCGCACATTTTGTTCTTCTTTTTTATATACGGTTTAGACCATTTAGATTTGTTCCGGCTCCTTTTCACAGTTGGTTTGACCCTGACCATCTTTTCCGTGGTCTTCCCACGTCCTTTTGCCAGTTGGACTGTAATTCCATGTCTGGTGTGGTAGCCGATGCTCTTCTAATCCATATGTTGTATATGTATGTATTTTTGCTGTTTCCGTCCACAGTCGGATTGCGTCATCTAGATATAGATTAAATAATGTCGGAGGTAAACCACAATCTTGTCTCGCTCCTCTTGTTGCGGATGTACTCTCGGTGGAGCCTGTAACCCCTAGAGGGCCCGTCCTCAGGTGGCGGGTCGGGGAAGGCCTTTCAAATATGGGAGGTAGAACGGAAATTAAATACCTCTTCAGGACCAACAGGTATACGGCAGTATACAAAGTGGACGGCGGCAACCAAGACGTAAGTGCACTCATCAGTCGTAGAGAAGACAATGCATGTAGCGATGATAGCCCGAATGAAGTATCCCGCTTGTTAAGGACACAGAAGTGTCAGCCCCACTACCGGCTTAACGTGAAACGCGCTCGTAACGCAGCCAGAGGAATTTTATTATTTACTAGTAAGCTCCTAAAGAATATTAGTCAGATGGACATTTTCTTTAAAATTACAAAAATAATGAAGAGTTAAAAACACACGGTAAAAGTGAAAAACTATCAATAACCCTCATAAAATCTCACCAATTTCCCGCATGTTCTACCCACAACCACGGGAGTGTGACGTCGGGAGCACGCGATATTTTCCATTTTTTGCCATTTATAAGTTTGGTCGATATGTTCTCGTGTCCTAAGGTTGCATTTTTATGTTCCCTAGTATTTCATATATTTCCTTTTCTACACTATTGAAATGTGAATAGTTTTTTATAGGTGTAGTTTTTTATTCTAATTTCGCTCTGTTTCTGTAAATATATACACTTCATTTCATATGAAATGCACTACCCATGAAAAATAACGCTAACGGTTTGAAACTTTGCTAAAATAATGTTTCATTATTGCGTATGAAATGATCAGGTTTTCATAAAACAAGATTAAAAATTACAAGAAAACAATAACATCGAAAAGAAAATTAATAATGTGTAACATCGCTTGGGGTATCTCGTTCCATATAACTTCAAGTTGGTGTCTCAGCTCGTCTAAGTTGTTAAAGCTCTTGGCAATATTCTTAGTCGCCGGCCCATCATGTCCCAAAGATGTTCGATCGGCGACAAGTCCGGTGATCGTGCAGGCCAGGGCAACATTTGCAATTATGCTTGTTGGAGGTACGTTCTGGTAATGTTTGCAGTGTGTGGACGTGCGTTATCCTGTTGGAAAAAACCGTCTGGCAACGTCTGCATGAATGACACTAACACCTGTTCCAGGATATTATGTGTAATGTTTATGAAGTAGTAATTAAACCCTGTATTTTATCATACTTTATTTCCACAAGTGCACACATAATAACAACCATTTACAAGACAGGGCTGACATGCACTGCCCACAATCGGACGCTATATCCATACCCCACGCTCATGCGCTCGTGGGGTATACATATACTTTACACATATTACATCTCCCAACAGAAAATACGAAACTTACAACGAATCATATGTGAGCCGAACAGGCGCTTTAATGTTACGCTTAGGTCTAGACGAAACGGGTACTTCACCCTCCATGGAGGGAATCCCATTTATACTGGGTCCCGGTTCCTCCTCCACCAAACAGGGTTCAGTAACCGTAATACTTGTTTTACACGGTACAGCTATAGGTTCTTCACAGCGCGGAATTTGATGTGGAACAATTTGATTTACATGCCGCTTCCAAATAATATTATTTAATGTCGGTATTTGTACCAGATAAGTCCTTCTACCCAATCGCTTAAAAATTTTAGCTTGCGCCCAAGCGGGCTTATTGACTACACGATAATCTCTAACGGCCACCAGTTGTCCCACATTAAATTTTACATTCTTTTTGCCTTTATAATATTTTTTTTGTTGCTCTTGACTTTTGAAGACCCTTTTCTTTAGTGAATTTTCTTCAGCACTGTTTTCGTTTTCCCGCTTTAGTAGATCTAATCTACTTCTTAATTTACGTCCTAGCATTAACTGTGCAGGCGATTCGCCTGTCGTACAATGTGGTGTGTTTCGATAGTCTAACAAGAATCTGTTCAAAATTTGGTTGTAATTTAATTTATTATTATTTTCGAAAAAGGCCTTCTCTATTGCCTTTTTAACAGTTTTCACTACGTTTTCGGCAGCCCCATTTGTCGCTGGATGAAAAGGTGCACCTGATTTTACAACAATGCCATTTAAACTGGTAAATTCTTTAAATTCTTTAGAATAAAACTGTTTTGCATTATCGCAAACGATTGTATGGGGTATCCCAAAACGAGCAAACATAGAACGTAACACATTGATGGTTGATATGCTATTTAAACTATTTACCGGAAAAACTTCTACCCATTTACTAAAAGCATCAACAATTATCAACAATTGTTTACCGCGGACAGGACCGCAAAAATCGATATGAAGCCGGGACCATGGCTGGTTTGGCCATTGCCAGACTTCTAAGGCAGCTTTTTCCGGTAAATCCCTAACGGATAAACATGCGGAACAAGATTTAATTAACTCTTCGATGTCTTTGTTCAAAGAGGGCCACCAGACGTACGAACGTGCAAATGATTTAGTTTTAACTATACCCATATGGGCTGCGTGTAATTCTTTCAAAACCATATCTTGGAGGCTCTCTGGAACAACTACACGTGGCCCACGAAAAACACATTTATTTTCTAAATGCAACTCATTGCGTAATTGAAAATAGGGTGACAATGTTGGTGAAACTTTACTAGGCCAACCAGATTTAATATATTTCGAAATTTCCCTTAATATTGGATCCTGCTGAGTTTGGGATTCAATTGCAACATGACTTAATACCCCAATCTGCTCATTTACGTATTTTAAGTAATTAACATCATACGAATATTCAGGTACAAACGTTTTCAGCGGTAGGCGTGACAACGCATCGGCGTTATTTCCTTTTGAATTGACATACTGAATTTTATAAGAAAAACTTGACAATAACAACGCCCATCGTTGTAGTCGATCCGCTGCCATTTGAGGTAGCCCTTTTTGAGGATTAAATATTGCCAGTAAGGGCTTGTGATCGGTTACTAAAACAAATTTTCTACCGTACAAAAACTGATAAAACTTTTTGACGCCAAAGACAATGGCTAAAGCCTCTTTTTCCACTTGAGAGTAACGTTTCTCGCTTGAATTTAACGTGCGGGAAGCAAAACCAATTGGTTTCTCATCGCCCGCAGGTAAAACATGAGAAATTACCGCTCCAAGGCCATAACAAGATGCATCTACGGCTAACTTAATTTCCCACTCAGGGTTGAAATGTACCAGGACTTTTGACGATAACAACACATTTTTAATTTGATTAAACGCCGCGGAGCATGATTCCGACCACTTAAACGGTATATCTGATTTCAATAGTTCATATAATGGATGCAAAATTCTAGCAGTATTCGGTATAAATTTATTATAATAGCTAATCATGCCTAAAAAAGATTTGAGCTCTGAGACATTTTGGGGAATCGGGAGATGCGAAATTGCCATGACTTTAGAGTCGTCTGTGTGCAAACCTTCCTCATCAATTTTGTACCCAAGATAAGTAACTTCTTTTTTAAAGAATTCACATTTCGAAATGGCAATTTTCAATCCCGCATTCCTAAATCTAGAAAGAACCTCCTCAATTCGCGTTACATGTTCCTTTCTACTATTACCTGTTATAAGCACATCGTCTAAAAAGCATACACACCCTTCAATTCCTTGTAACAGGGCTTCCATTATTTTTTGAAAAATTGCAGGAGCGGATGCAATTCCAAATGGAAGACGCGTATACTGAAATAAACCCTTATGCGTACTTATGGTCAGCAATTCTCGAGCCTCTTCAACTACTTCCACCTGCAGATACGCCTGAGCAAGATCTAATTTCGTGAATTCCTTGCCGCCACCTATTTTGCAAAAAATGTCCTCTACTCTTGGAAGAGGATATTTTTCAACTTCTAAAACGGGGTTAACAGTAATTTTAAAATCACCACAAATTCTAACACCCCCATTCTTTTTTAAAATAGGGACAATCGGCGTTCCCCAATTGCTAAAACTTACTGGAATCAAGATACCTTCACTTACTAATCGGTTTATCTCTGCCTCCACCTCGTTACGCATTGCAAATGGAAGCGGTCTCGGTTTACAAAATTTGGGTTTGCTACCGTCCTTAACTGATAGTGACACAGAACTCTTATTAAATAATCCTAATTCATTAGAAAAAACATCTTTAAATTTTGCTACTAATTGCGACAATTCTGTATCACCATCTACCAAAGAAATTTCATTTATGTTAGCTACACCTAAACCAAATTCAGATAACCAATCACGACCCATAAGTGGAGGCCCTCCATTATCTATAACGTACAATTTTAATTTGCGTTCCTGATTATTAATTTTAACTTGAACATTGGCCACTCCAACCGGTCTAAACTGGTTACCTGTATAATCTTTTAGACATTTATCAGTACTTTGTAACTTAACATATGGTAAAGCAGACTTCCACAACTTTTTTGATACTACTGACACGCTAGCTCCGGTGTCTATTTCAAAATCAATGGGAGTGTGCTCCACCAATAATGTTTGCGTTATTGGTCGAGAACCATTCGACTGTACATTAAATAAAGATTCCAAATTCAAATCATTCGCAACCTCGAGTTTATTGTTTGACGCGTCACTAACATAAAAATTATAGTTCGACACATCACTATGCTCTTTCTTTTTGTAGCATACTCTTGCCACATGGCCACTATTACCACAATAAAAACATTTAGCGTTGCGGTACTTACAATTTTCTTCAATGTGATTCGATAAGCCGCATACCTTGCATTTATTACTATACATGCTCTTACTACAACCAGGTTGATTCCGAAACTGCAATGGTCCATTTCCTCTACGAGAAGATGCTGATCGAACCCGATGAATATCTTCGATCTCCGTTTTGATCTGAAGTTGCTCCACGTCAGAAGTTCCAAAAAACTGACGACTGGACTCTCTACTAATGGCTAACTCGACTGCTTTCGGAAGGGGTAGTTTATCCACTTTTTCTTCGAATAAACGATCCATAATCGGGCCTTTGCCCAATCCTATTACAAACATATCTCTCAATACTGTTTCTAATTCGGTTCCAAATTCACAATGTGCCGCTAGATTTCGTATACGGCAGCTCCAGTCCGAAATTGATTCATTTTGGGCCTTCCTGGCGGTATAAAAATTAAAACGATTCGGGAAACGTGATTTTGTTGGAACAAAATGATTACTGCATAATGCTATCAGTTCGTCGAATGTTTTTCGCTCAGGCAGGTCTGGCACACACAGATTAAATATCAGTTTATACGCTTCTTCGCTGCATACATTTAAAAATATAGCACGTTTGCGATCGCCACTGCTTATATTATTTGCAATAAAATATTGTACCATTCTTGCTTTGTAGATAGGCCAATCCGTCGTTTTTGGATCAAACTCCCTTAAATGTCCATAACTAACTCCGACAATAGGGCCTTCCGCCGTGGGTTCACTATCTGGCATTTTGTTACTCACTTTATTATTAATTCAGCCTACAAAAACCACCTCGTCGCCACTGTAATGTTTATGAAGTAGTAATTAAACCCTGTATTTTATCATACTTTATTTCCACAAGTGCACACATAATAACAACCATTTACAAGACAGGGCTGACACGCACTGCCCACAATCGGACGCTGTATCCATACCCCACGCTCATGCGCTCGTGGGGTATACATATACTTTACACATATTACATTATGAATATAGCGATGAGCATTTAAAGAGCCTTGGACGAACACAAGAGATGATCTACCGAAACAAATCGCACACCAAATCATAACTCCAGGTGTTGAAGCTGTATGGCGTCTTTCAACAAACTCTAGATTTCGTCTTTCTTCTCGATATCGACGTAGCTTTCTACGGCCGTCATTTGTACACAAACAAAATCTTAATTCGTCACTGAAGACAATGTTTTTTCATTGCTGAATCCAATGCTGCCGCTGTTGACACCAAGCAAGCCTAACAGCCTTCTGATGTGCAGTTAAAGGGAGCCGTTGGAATGAACGGTAGGATCGCAGTCCAAAAGAAGACATTCTTCTGTAAATTGTTGCCATTGACAGGCGGCGGTGAAGAGCTCGCATCCAGTCTACAGCAACCGACCTTGTTCTTCGAAAAAGTCAATGTTCACGAACATTGCTGCTACGTGGAGGTCTACCAGCTGGACGATGTCGCTGAATGCCTTCTTCTGACTAATCAGACCATATTCATGCAACTGTAGTGTGGTCCCGATTTACCCTTCTACCAATTTCAAGAAAAGAAAGTCCAGCTTCTTTCATGCCGATAATTCGACCTCTATCAAAATCGGAAATTGGGTTAAAATTTCTACATTGTCTTACTGGAGGCATTTTAAAACACCAATTCTGTCACAAAATGTAACAAAATATCGAAACAATTAATTAATGTTTACTAGATATTGTTTGATTTCTAAGCAACACAACAAGTTTATGAGAGACAGTAGACCAACACCACAACCACTTGATTGTTTTAATGGAAATGGTGATAATTCATACGCAATAATAAAACATTATTTTAGCAAATTTTCAAACACGTAGCTTTATTTTTAACGGGTGGTGCATTTCATATGAAACTGAGCATATACATTTATATATCTTGGATGATCAGTTGCATTCATTTCTTAACAAACCATTTCGGTTTTTTTGTTATACTTCTCTTCTGTTCTGTGTAATACATTTTGATTTATATGATTAAGTTCTCTGCCTGTACCTGTACACTTTAAAGTTTATAGTTTAGGTATGTTGGGGAATTAACTACGCTGGATATTTATCTATAACAATTCCCGTAGCTTCTGTCCATTACTGCATATATCCATAATCGCTAAATTTGATCCCATGCCATTTTGATAGCGTTTAATAGAAACGGCTATCATTACATTGTTGACTTTACAGACATCTTACAATAAATATTAACCTCAACAATACTTACGTTAACGCAAACAAAGAAACAGGCGATTAATGCACTAGTTCCTACAACAGCATCCACAGTTAGACCCATCATAAAATAAAGCGCTTTAAACCAATGTGGTGCATCCAGTACAGTTCTTGTAAATATAAAATACAGGGAACATATACCTGCGCATAGGTCAACAAGATTTACAGCATTTACAATCAGAAAATGTGGCCCAAGGAATATATTTAGTTTTTTAGCGAGTTGGCATAATTGATAATGAGAACGACATAAAATGTATTTTTTCTAGAATGGGTGTACTATTTTCGATTTCTTGGATAGCAATGTTGGAGAAACATTTGAAAGCCTTGTATGGTGTTGAAACGGGTCGTCATGATCAAGAAATGGGTCGCCATTTGCAAAACTTCCGCTAATTTAATTAGAGCCATTATGGATAAAGTTATTTTTTGATACCACTCTACTTCTGTAATTAATGCTAAAAATATTATTTTTAAAAAAAGTATGGATATTAATATTGTTAAACTGGAACCGCACATAATCCGAATAAACGGTTCGTTATTTTTCACACCAATCGAGTTAAAAAAATAATCGATTTTGGCAATACTCTTCAGGATTTCAACCATCATTTTACGTTGCCAAAATTGTACAAAAAGGAGTGTGCCGAATGTTGCTGCAAAGACTATCATAAACTGCTTTGGAAAATACAAAGTTATCTCTTCGTTTACGTACACTTTAATGTTGTACATTATAATGAAAACAAAAGTTACAAAATAGGTTGAAAAATAAATCCAATCATTCGAGCTTGGTTTCAGAACGGCTTTCGTTCTTTGGTTCACATTTACAATCGGAAACAAACCCATTGCTCTGCTTGAAATAAGTCCATGCTTAACTGAACTCAACAGTTTTCTTAAAAAATCATCGCTTAAATTGTCAAGGTATTCCAAAGAATCACTGCGCTTAATAGCTAACATTTTAATAAAACCAAACTGGGGTTACACCAAGGGCAACTAAATAACTTTGAAGAGAAATCTAATATGGAAAAATAGTAAAGCAAACATTAACCTAATGTGAATATGAGTGCCCACCACAACAAAAACAATTCTATCGATTCGAAAAATAATTATATTGCATGTTATATTCAAGCCGTTTGATGTAATCTGCCCTCTCTTATCCTGTAAAGTAGTAAGCAGTGGCGTGTCGTGACTTTTGTAAGAGAGGAAGCTGGGTGCGGAAGAGAAAAAAAAAGCGCCGCAGGCGAAAATTTTGAATTTTTCACGGTCAAACGGCCTTAATTTAAAAGTTAGGAATTTGAATGTAGTTATATTGTGTTCGAAAAAATCCTTTCTATGGGCACAAGTTTTCGGTTTTCTGTTGTTGCAAAAACAACTTACCTATTCTACTTAAAATTAAGTGGGATCCTCCTACTTGCTTTTGCAAACTCATCAATGACGTCATCATAAAATCGATTTTGGCGGGAAATTTCTTGTACTAATTCCGTTTCTATGGATAATAGCGCCAAGCTAGAAAGTCTTTCTTGTCCGGTAGAATTTCGAATTAAGTTCTTAATTCGTTTTAGGGCGGAAAAGCTGCGTTCTGTGGATGCACTTGTGGCGGGAATAGTAGGTAAGTGTTAGTTCACATAATTTGAGAATTTCGGGAAAAGCCTGATCAAGTCCGCATTCTTTAATCGATTTCCATAAGTCACTAACACTACTTTTATTTAAACCTTCTGATGTGTTGTATACCACTGAAAGTTCGGATCGCAAAGCAGGTAAATCAAAATAATCGGAATAATTATGTTTTAGAGATTCAAAGCACTTTCCGAAACCGTTTTATGGTCACAAAAATTTATCAGCTCTATAAATTTTAGATTGTTGAAGTTTTTAAATCTGGCGTCTATGTGCATGGAGATATTGTCAATTATTTCTAAAAATAATCTGCGATAGCAGCTTTTTTCGTCTCCTATGATTTCAGTGCGCATTTTTCTTCTTTGCTGCTGAATATTAATATCCAATTGTTTGAATTTATTCCATAGGCGATCAAATTCTTCTCTCTTTGACAAAACAATAGATTTGAATTCCTGAATTTTTTTATACAAAAATTTATATCACGTGATTTATTTTGTAGAACGGCAAATAAGTTGTCACAAAAGGGAAATACTTCGGAGAAAATAAGCAGTACAAGATTAAAATTAGCTTCAGTTTTCAACGTATCTAAATATCCTCTAGAGCAAACTACTGTTTCATGATCCCATTGTTCCTGCCGTTCCAATATATTTTCAAAAAAGTTAATCAGCGGTTGACGATATTCGAACACGGTTTGCACTAGTCTACCATTGTAATTCCATCGAGTGGGAGCTACTTTTGGCAATCTCTTATGAACTTCTAAATCCAGGGCATTTGTTCGCTTCGAAGATTTTGAAAAAAATTATGCGAGGCCACTTAAAGTTGAAAAAAACACCTTGCATTCCTTTATACTAGCAACAGACTGCTGTAAAACTAAATTTAAACGATGCGCCATACAATGCACAAAAAGCGCAGTTGGGTATTTTTCTCTTACTTTAGCCTGGAGTCCTCCCAATTCACCTGCCATTACTGCTGCTCCGTCGTAACTTTGCGCTACTAATTTCGAACCACAATCCAAATCATCAACTATGTTTTGCACTATGTTATAAAGGGCGAGTGCTGTTCTTTGAGTGGAAACATTAAGAAATCCCAAAAATCGTTCTTTGATTTCACCGTTTCTGGTAACATATCGTACAACCTTCAATAACTGGCTAATATTTGCCACATCAGTTGTTTCGTCTAGTATAAATGCTGCAAACGCAGTTTGGTCTGTTTCACACTTTATTTTTCGTAACGTAATTTCTCCTACGCTCGAAATTAAATCATTCTGTATGAGACTAGAAGTGCCTTTAAATACTGTAGAGTTTTGCAAATGAATTTTTAATGTTTCGTCGTATTTTGCCAGTAAATTAATCAAATCCACATAATTCCCCTTATTGGAAGAATTTTCAGATTCTATGTGACCCCGAAAACCAAGCTCATGTTCACCTAGAAAGCAAACTACGTCTATCAGTCTTTTAATTAATTCGCGATTTCTGTGCACTTGCTGATTAATGATTATGTTGTTCATTGCTAATTCTCAAGTGATCATCTAATTCTAAAGCATGTTCAATTCTTACTTTACCAAATATTTTTTCTTTGATAATTGATTGAAGATGAGCCTTACTGGATGAATGCCTCTTTATTAGTTTATGAAGATTATTTAAATCCGAAAAGCCACTCTTATTCCGCAAATTCTTTTCACTTGAAAACAGAAGACACGGCCAACAAAATAAAAGGGATTTAGTATCGCAACCTGTGAGCCATTCACATTTTTTATAAACTTCCGTTTGAAAATGTCTTACGTATAGTTTAGTTTGCTTGGTTAACTTTCCTAGTGGCGGAGTCGGTCTACCTTTTAAAAAAATAATCTGCTTTTTTTTCTTCAAAATTTGACTTTGCAAATCCTTTTAGGATTAAATTACACACAAGACACTCACATGACACACTATTTTCTAAATTGTTTTCGCGAGAAGTTGATGGAGCGGGCGCCGCTACTTCCATGGCTATTCGACTTGCTGTACCCTGTCAGCCCGCGGCTTACACCCGCACTTTCTTATTGCAAGTTTTTGTGTTGCAAGTGATAAAATCTGCACTATTTTTTAACATTAGTTTTTGAATTATCTCAAGTCTGCTTTCCTAAAATTACACTAATTAACGACACGTCTAAATCTTAAAACAAATTACAATTTTACTTGCACATCCAAGATTCAATACATGCTACGGAATACGATTTAACATGCAAAATCCTATTGCACGGTGTAAGCTACAGAGCAGCAGCTTCCTTCAGTTTTCGGCAATGTTCGAACGTTCGGACACCGATCGGATCTGCCTCATCTTGACGCTCTTCAGTGCAAATAAGTGAGCAGTTGACTTAAAGGTATTATGCGCGTCGGAAGGTGCGATTAAAATTTTAAGAATTACAATAATTTTTGTATTTTTTTCATTTTGCAAGGGAAGCTGTGCTTCCCTAGCTTCCATGGAAAACACGCCACTGGTAGTAAGTATATAATCCATAATTTGTAAATATAAACTAACAAAGTTAGCAGAATTGTTTAACTTCAGACCACAAGTTACAAGCTCTAAAGTTGAAGTTTTAAGGCATTAATTCATTCTGTTAGCGAAACTTAAAACTCCACCGAAAAAAAAGCAGGAATTAGGAGTGACTTCCAAATCGTTACACTCCACGAAAACTGGAGCCAGCTAATCAAAAATAGATAAAATCATAAGCACTTTAGATCTAATCACCCTTCCGTTGTAGGATAATATTGATTTCATAAAAGTTTACTACTTTAGTGATTGTGAATAAAAAACTTTACACGGTTTATAATACATGCTCAGGGTGAGTCTGCTACGACGAATTAGCTTTTACAGGCGCTTCCGATATATTTTTTAACTATTCTAACGAGATTAAATAATTCTCAGAGACTGCATATCAAAATTAAAGTTAATCCTGTTAATCCTTCATGTGTTAGTACTTCTGCTTTCGATCTTTCCATAGTCATGTTTATTAATCTTATCAGTTTTTTAGGTATCCCCATTTTCCTCGCAACTCTTCTAACTGTATCGAATGCCTGCCTGTAGTCCATAAATACTATTTCCACCTCTATGTCTTGTTCATAGCACTTTTCTACTATTTGTTTCAGCGTATGGGTTGTGATAAAAGATTGCGTCAAGAAATAAAACACGTGTATAATATTTTTACTTTGTATATTTCTCTCCCTCGGGTAGTCCTGGGCTAACAAATTCGACCACAAGGACTCATATGTGTATATATATATTATATATATATATACAAAACAATAAACGGTTCATTACCAAAATGAACAAACAAAAAAAGTCAAATTATACAGAGTAATCAGTAAATTCAGTCGTAAAAGTACTAATCTTGCTTTTATATATACCTATATATATATATAATCTTTTATAAACGATATCTGCAAACAAAATGTAAAACTCCTACACCCCACTAATGGTATATCGTACAAGCTTATTTAGATAGAGTACGGTCATATAAAAAAGAGGAAGGCACCATTGCACCGCCTCGCAAAAATCAGAGAAGTTATGACACTTTTACATGATCAAAAATACAAAAAAAGAAACCTTAAAAATGGTACAATCAAAGATCACTCAATACTTAATTATTATTATTATTATTATCAAAATTATAAACAAAAGAAAAAAATACGAGTTATCTAATACATATCCTTGCTGAAATTAGTAACGATTATAATGAATATAGTGATGAGTAACCACACTTATCAGTTGAATATATACAAATAAGTAAAACAACTACGATCATAACATCTCGACATGATTAGAGCCATTGTTAGGCCTTTAGGCAGCCAAGCTTCGTTGTAGAACTCACTTGGCAGGAAGACCTAAAAAATTAATAAAACCTAACGCGTCAGTGTTTATTCAATTCCGTGTCAGAGTCCAGTGTCGTAGCCAGGCCTATCGTAATGCAGCAAACAGTGAGGGAAGAGGTTGCAATTTCGTAAATTCCGCTAAATGATGATCTTACTTCTAATGTTAGTAGTACATGTAGCGCTACACCCTCCAAACGGAAAAAAAAAGATACCTTCAACGTTCCATTACAACTCGGTCCACAATTAAATGAGTTTTCCAATTTTTCCTTTTACAAATGGCAGTGATTTTTGTGTACTCGGCAAACGGTAGATAGTTAAAGGTTAAGTAAAACACCACGGGGGTAAAAACCCCGCTACGGCTTGAAATGATAGGGACGCGGTTCTGGACTGAGTGTAATCTGAAGCTTGGTCTTTTTTAGCGTTTGGGCCCCCAGGCGCCGGAAACCGGGGAAGCCTGAGGCGGTTCTTCCACCCTGTTCCCCCCAAAGGAAGGAAACTCGGTAACGCTCGCAGTGTTGGGGGCTCGTTGCTCCCACGGTCCGCCTTGGACAACGAAGCCGTTACCCTCAGACTTACGACTGTTGGTACTGTCTGATGAACTGTTGAATGATACACGATAACTATCACGTAATTCTTGATCGGCGACATCTTGTAACTATAAAAACAAAAAATGCGTTGGAAAAAATCCTCCTCTGAGAGGTTTAGGGAAGAATTAAAGCTACTTATACAAGGCATCTTAAAATCACTAATAATACTAATGAGTTAATGATTATTTATAAAACAACGAACATGTTTCAGCTACCATAAGTTTGATAGAAAGAAATTTATATTATTGTTCAAATTATAATATGAATATAGAATGATGTCAAAGCAAATTCCAATTAAACTGATTGCAGGAGCATAGTGTAGGTTGCAAATTCAGATAGGCTGCCTTTAGTATTGAATGAAGGTAGCGTGTTTTTTCAGGTATGTGTCGTAGACAAATTTTTGGGGTTTCAAAGTTAACGTTCTTAGATACAAAGTTGGATATATTTCCATTGATGTTTATTTCAGTGAGAGAGGAGATATGTAGATATCAAGTATTTATAATAAAACATTATTTACAGTAAAAAACGGTCTGCGGAATTTAAATTGATATATTTTGCATTAAACTATAATGTCGATTTCGTGTTAAATAAACTTTGAAACGTCGAATTCCAACAACTGACAAACACAAATAATTGCTGCCAACGTAACTATATTCTACCAAAAGTTTCCTAGAAATTGTCAACTATTTTTATAAGAAAATTTAAATAAATAATGTAAATGGAAGCCGAAACAGAGAAAATGGTATAAAAAAAACTCGTTACAGAAGGCCATTCAAGCACTCCCCCGTTCGGACACTCGCCGCTACGCGGCTCGTGCCCGAATTTCGCATTCGTGCTTGAATATGTTGCCTTCTGTAACTCATGTTTTAATATACTATTATCTACTTTGATTTAATAATAGGTCCATTATGATACCGAAAACAGTTTAATAATGGAGGCTATTATTAAACTGTTTTTGGTAACTATTTGGTTTTTAAGGTTGGTGACATTTGCTTTCACTTTGGTCACAAAACGACAAACGTCAGATGTCGAATACATAACCACAAACTTTGAACTGTATTTATTAAATTTACTACAATCAAATATAATTTAAATTTAACTTTTAAGAAATTAATTAAACAATTATTTCTAGTTATTTAAATTTTTCAAATTTAAACTAATTCAAATGTCAGAACAACGAAATTGATACTTTGCCCGTTAGATGGCTACTGTCAAATGTCACTTGACAATTCGCCAACGTTACGCCCAAAAATCCCTAGATTGTGTAATGCGACATTTTTAATCAGAAATGTTGAATTTCTACATAATCAGTAACTCAAAGTAGATAAAATAGTATATTATACTCGTTTCATAACTTGTTCCATTGGAGCACTCCTCGCTACGCTCGTCGTGCCCCAAACCCACACGTGCTACAATAGGCCCTCTTATGAAACTCGTATCGGGTGTTTTTAAATGACTGAGGATTGTGCTGTAGGCAACTTATTATACTCATCCCCACTCACTACACCCTACATCAGAACTAGATTCTCCAGTGGCGTACACAGATAAATTGCAAACACTTTTCAAATAATTATCGATATGAAAATAAAACTGTTCCATGCATGACCGAACCGAATACACCCAGGTGCCATTCTCGGTTAAAGAACCGCTTCGAAAATGTGCCATTAGAATAAAGGCGTCGTGTTGCTGGTTAAACGCCATTCCAATAAATTATAAACTAAAATATTCTACTGTAAATACAAAATTAACCTATAAAATATGCCGCAATGTTTTGTTTTCAATAACGTACCTGTAAGAATAATGATAGCTATTAAGTTATGAAAAGAACTGATTTTATGGAAAAAGCTAGCAGTATACAACGTTAAATGTAAGAAAAATATATTCGCTCACGAACGGCTATGAACAAAAATGTCAGATTTCTAGTGACAGACCCCTAGTGGGAAACCTAAAAACAGTAAATTACTAACTTTCATTTTAAATGTTCCCGCCTTTTCCTCAGTCATTTAAAAACACCGTGTATATTAATATACAGGGAATTTTCCTTAAATCAGAAACAAACGTCATTATAGTTGTGAATTATTTGAGTATGAAGGTTATGTTGATGCAGTGTTTATATAAATAAGTATTTCATCCTGTATACAGGACACAGATGATGACTTATTTATTAAATATAAAAATCGACAGGATGTTTCCGTAAGGTCCGTGCACATTATATTTCTTTTGTACAAAACACATACATAAGCGGCAGAATGGTGTAATGGTCAGCATACCTGCCTTCCAAGCAGTTGATCCGAGTTCAATTCCCGGCGATGGCAAACTTTTTTTAATTATTATTATTCAACGTAGCATAAAATATTTCATTTCATTTCTTCGGTTAAAACGTGATTACTTTCAGTTTTTATTTTATGGGAATTTATTACGCATCCCTCTGATTTAAATTTTCTAACAATTGTTTGACACTAAATAAAGATTAATTTTATTATTTAGCATTGAATTAATTTGATTGCTGTGGTCACAGCATGCTCGAGTTGTCTGTATAGTTGGTTGCATACACAATAGGCGAAATTGACGCGTTTCTTTTAAAAGTATACATAGGCTATGTATACTAAAAAGAAAAATTCCCTGTACTATAACGATATAGATAAACAAAAACAACAAGTACCTTACTGTTATATTATAGTATAAGATTCGTAAGCGTAAAATGCCAACTGGAAAATGGTGGACAATTTAAATACAGTGGAACTTCCCTAACACGAACTTCTGTAACTCGAATTATTCCCCAAGTCGAATTTTTTGTCATTGTTTTTTTAATGTATTTTTAATTCCATAAGGCGAATTTCTATGACTCGAATATTTCTATAAGTCGAACTGATATTTCACTTGTAACTCTAATGTTTTCCGTTAAATCCCTAGTTACAAGTATTCGCTAAACATATAGGGGAAGTCCCTAGTTACGCACAGTGACGAGTATTTCTTATACATGTTCAGTGGCAACCAGAGCTTTCTCGCGCGCGGTCAATTGTTTTTCCAAAATTACGGGAAAGTTAAGCATCAGTGGTAAAATTTGCTATTGCATTGTGAAAGTGCACTCATATCAAAAACGACAAAGCGAAATTTTAAGTGCTTATCACTTGAGGAAAAATGTTTGTTAATCGCCGAGGTAGAAGAGAGCGAAAAAAGATAAAAGATATTGCTGCACAATTTGGTATTCCCCCAACACTTTATGGACCATTTTAAAGAACAAGAAATCACTTTTAGCAAAAATCAAAGACTATGCTGTTAGTAGTAAAAGCAAGAGGCTTACAACCTGTGATCTAAAGGACAACCATGGCACGTAATAAGAATCTACCCCTGTCAGGAATCATAATTAGATAAAAAGCTAAAGAATTCGCACATGAAGATTTTTCAGCTAGTGTAGGATGGTTAGATAAATTTAAAAAACAGCATAATATTGTCCAAAAGGCGATATGTGGTGAAAGTGCTGCAGCGGATTTGCAAACTCATGACCATTGGTTTCAAAATGTTTTGCCCAATTTAAGAGGTCAGTACGATAAACATGACATTTTTAATACCGATGAGACAGGGTTCTTTTTCAAATGTTTACCAAATAAAACGCTTGCATTTAAAAATTAAAAATGTTATGGTGGAAAAAGTAAAAAAGAGAGAATAACAGTTATGGTTGGAAGCAATATGACTGGGTCCGAAAAGCTAAAATTACTCATTATTAGTAAACCAAAAAATCCACGCTGTTTCAAGGGTATCGAATCACTTGATGTGGATATCGAAAATAACAAAAAGGCATGAATGACAAATGGTATTTATGAGAAGTGGCTTTTAAAGCTAGAGAAGTTTCGTTCTCAGAAAAGCAACATTTTACTGTTTGTTGATAACTGTCTTGCACACCCAACGGATGTGTAGGGGATAAACTGAAAAACATCAAACTTGCATACTTTCCTCCCAATATGACCTCCTTATTGCAGCCAATCGACCAGGGAATTATCAAAAATCTAAAACAACATTATAGAAAACGGATTGTAAAGAAAGTTTTGGTCAATATGGAAGAGGACGTCCCTATAACTGTGCCATTACTCGACGCAATTAGGGACCTCGGTAAAACATAGGATGTAAATGTAAAAGAACAAGCAATTACCAATTGTTTCCAGAAAGCAGGGTTTGTTAAAGATGAATTGCTGCAAGATATTGATTATTGGGATGAAGATTTTTTTTCCACTGTCCGAATTAAATGTTTTATGGGCTTCATATAGAACCGCAGCAAGTATGGATGATGTTAGTGTTGATGATGGTACACGTACAATGGATTATCCTACCGAAGAAGATATTTTAGCAAGCATCTTAGACAGTCGTATTCCCAATGCAAAAGGTATGTAATTCAGACACATTAACTGTTGTTTAAAAAGTCAAATTTATCAATAAATTAAAAAGATTAAAGAAAATAATTTTTGCGGAATCGGACGAAGACGAGAACGAAGGCGAATCTAATGTCATGCATTTTTGATTTTTGTATTACTATTTTAAGTTAATAATGCCGTCATAGCGCAGAAACAAAACCAATAAAAAGCAAAAATTTATGCCAGGAAGTGACACAATTTTTTCTTAAATACACTGTGTATTTAAGAAAAAATTGACGTGTTTTAGGATTTTCCCAAAAAAATATCGGCACTGGTCAAGAATATGGGTCCCAAACCATGTTCTAATTTACGTTCTAATTTATGTTATAATTAGATAATGTAAACATTTGCTAACCTAACCTAACCTCACCTAACCTAACTAGGGTTCGACCGATATAGAAATTTTTGCCGATACCGATAATCGGCCGATACCGATATATCACATGCCGATACCGATATTTTATCGGCATATCAGTAAAGCTAACTTGTATACATCTGAAATACATTTTTAATGAAGATTTGCATAATACAATATAGTTAACATAAATAACTAAGCATCTTACAGTAAGGTAATTAGCTAAAACGCGAGTAAAAAATGCGTAAAAACGTACATATACAAATGGATAGTGGTCCATCAGCCGCAAAAATAAGTAAAACTAATCCCCATACATTGTTTTGGGATTCATATGAAGAATTTGCAGGCTGCGGTAGCAGTTCAAGTGTTACTCAAAGAAAGTATCATCTCCAGGATCATTGTCAAGCATTTCTGACCGAGAATATACTCGCAATAATCCCTAGGACACAAGATCCCTGCTCATGGTGGAACCATAACTTGGAAAAGCTGAATTTTGATTATTAGTTTTTTATTTGTAATATTCTTACTTATTTTTTATCAACATATTACAATTTGAATTTAAACTTTATTAATATCTTAATTCCTTAATGCTGTCTTTAGATCTTTAGTAGCTTTTAAAATGTATAGTTGAACTAATATTTAATGTTTTATGTTATGTTATTGTTTATTATTTCACTCATTTTACACCTGATTGTGTGATTCTTCCTTTGGATATCTACCTAGTTAAAAACAACAAGCCTGATTTTATTTTTACAAAAAATATATTATCCTTATGCTTTAAGCCTGATTTAATGAAGTTGTTGAAAATAACAAATACATTTGCCGATTCGTCATTTTAATGTAATAATTGTTTGTTTCTACATATTAATAAACGCATTTGTAAATAACATATCGGCAAAAAATATCGGCAAGATTTTGCCGATACCGATAATCAGCAAAGCTGCCGATATAACCGATAACCGATAGATATATCGGTATCGGTCGATCCCTAAACCTAACCTAACCTGGTACTGGTCAAGGTTAGGTTAGGTTAGGTTAGGTTAGGTTAGATTAGGTTAGGTTAGGTTAGCAAATGTTTACATTATCTAATTAGAACATAAATTAGAACATGGTTTGGCACCCATATTCTTGACCAGTGCCAAAATATCAAATAACAAAATATTAATTTTGTGCGGAACTTTATTACAGCGCTGTATAAAGCAAAGCAAATGTTTACTCGAAGCTCCACAGCTACATGCTACCCTAATCGACGTGTTACGAACGCATATCATGCACTTCGGTTACCTTGCGAATTGTATCGTGAATCTACATAAGCTGACCGTCGCGATTAAGGCTGAAACGTAAGACCCTAACATACACAGTTCCCGCAGCCGTCCAGTGGTCTTTAAACTTGAAGGTCAAGTACAAACACATGGTACTCAAGCGGCAGCTAATTTACTATATAATTTACAATTCCTATGTAAAAAAAATTACAATCAAATCATTGCAGCCTTAATAAACACTTCGCCACTGACTGACTGTTGGAGGAAACACACACACAACCACAACTTGTTTTCAAATATTTAAGTTATTTAAAAACTATTATTTTTCCAACCTTTATTAAAAAGTACGAACTGTTTGTTGTGTATTGACCTGCGAAAGCTGAGGAAACCACAATTTCGCAAGATTTATATATAGAAGGTATCCAACCGAAAACGAAACAGGCGTGTTTTGCGACACTTAACCTCAATTCTTCGAAAAATGTCCGAACAAGTAAAACTAATTTGCCGGGAGGACATGTAATACGGCTATTTTTTCAACCCCAAAATTGGGGTGACGTTCAGCCTAAAAATTCTAAATGGCAAGGGGTATCAAAAGACATACCAAAAAGCTCGATGAATATGCTTTACGATAATGTTTTTTATTCTGGATTCCTAACATTAGCTCCCGCGAAAATGAAGTCCAAAGTTTATCGCGATTGACTGTTCCATTTACGAAAAAAGTGCATTCGTTGAAAAAACAGATGTTGAAAAAACATTTGGATTGTTTATCGCCCTTTCACTTGTAGTCTCACAAAATTGGGAACGGCATTCAAACTCGCCTGTATTAAATTCTCGTAGCAAATGAATCTTGTAGGGATAAAACTTGTAGTGTTTCAAGATTGGTTGAATACTGGTTCGATTAATACCCGATAGAACAGCCATTTGCTTTGTACTCAACGTCGGTCCGATAACAATGTATTATAGCGTTTCATTTCTTACCGGATTTTCAGCATTTCGGTATTTATTTGCGACAAACCTGGTCTCCCTAAATTTTCTCACTAACTGCAAGACATATTTGCGATTCACGTATTTATCTGCATGTTGATCGTTGAAAAATTCGGCAATTCTACTGGCACATTCATTGTTTCCCAAGGAAAATGCAATTATTTCAACTCTTTCTCAAATCGAATGATCATTTTAAATGTTGAAAAAAAATAACTACAACTACGATCCTGACAAAACAAAAAAACATTAAAATGGTTTACGCCAACGCATGGTCGACCAATGCCATCTAATCATTCCAGAAATGCTCAAGAACATTTACCATCCGTAAACTACATTTCGGCGGGTACGGGGTTGAAAAAATAGCCATATTACATGTCCCCCCGAGTAAGTTAATTTGACTTGTTCGGGCGTTTTTCGAAGAATTGAGGTTTAATGTCACAAAACACGCCTATTTCGGTTTCGGTGGGCTACCCTGTATATATATCACTTAGGTGATAAGGTAAAAATAAATTAACCCTTCACATTAATAGGGAAGGGAACACCTAATAGAAAATAAATAAAATATAGGTACAGCTGGCCGGATTTAACCTTGCTGGTGGGAGCTGCGCGGCGCGAGAAAGAGTGGGCACTAGGAGGAACAGAGACGAATACAATGTATACGGGCAGTTAGCATTCGGTACACTCAGTAAAAGAAACGCGCGTACGCTCTTCTCTAGTTTAATTTTAGATTGAAACTCCATTGAACGCACTTTTCACTAGAGTGTACAGCGATGTTGACTGCTACAAACACACGATGAGTAAGTAAGTTCACTGGGACTGAACACAATGATTTCAGCGCCGCTGCCATGCTGGAAGTCTCTATACAAGAGGCTGTTCAATGCCGTCGTCGCGGCTAACTGGACGTTTTCAACAATACCAAAATTGTATCCATGCAGGCGAGTTTTGATTTTGGGGAACAAAAGAAGTCACACGGTGCCAAGTCAGGGTGAGGAAGGGTAGGGATGTTTTTCAGTGCCAAAAGCTCCCTCACAGCCAATGATGTGCAACTCTGTGCATCTTGTATAGGGAGGAATGGGAGTAAAAAATACCAAATTCTAAAACGGATCATATACAGAGACTTAAAGAGAAGAGATAATCAACGATAACCACCTTCTGGCTCCCAAGTGATGGAAGTAGAGACTTCGGAGCTATACAACGAAACAATAAGATTGTGGAAGCAGCATTAACAAATTAAAAAAAGACAGCTAATAACAGGAGAAGATGTAAGATGATAAGCCCATTCCAACAACCACAATGGGCAGGATGTTTTAACACTTGGTTGAGATTACCATGTCAACAGAAAAAATATCACAACAACTACTTTTAATTATGCCAGACAGTTAAATTATTATTATATGATATGGAAGCTTTCACAGGCACAGGTCAAGGTGGTGTGAGGCAAGGCTAAGCTAATTTTTGCTGTTGCATAACTCTGCGGGTTTTCTTCTTGGAGCATAACTGTAATCGAGGGTATATACCGTGTGTTTTTGTGCATGGCCTTGTTACTCCTCTAGTGCGACCATAACATAAGGAGTGCCATTAATGTGATCCCCTATGTCAAACGAAGGCTGGGACGCAAAACCAACCACAAATGGAATTAGAAAATATTCTAGTCAATTCAAACCGATTACATTCAAAGCCTGACTGAGTCTTCACAACCCTATTATAGTTACAATTTCTACACAAAATGATTTTCAATGGACAACTGCAGGATAAATTATTGCCCTTTAAAAGAACTTCCTCAAGACTTAAAATTATGCACATTTTGATTAAGCAAATAAAAAACAATTGTTTTTTTTTTCAAAATTGGTGCAGTTAAGAAATTAAAATTTGCCTAATAAGCTTAAAAGATCAAAAATTAACATAAACTGGTGTGGGTCACACAGCAAATATATACTTACGTATTCCTCTTCCAGCATAAGCAGATGATCTTTAACATCAAAAACACTATCTTCGGCCCCACTAATGATGACGAGATTGGGATCAGGGTCATCACTTCTTGGGAATTTAATATCAACTTTGTATTCGTCCATAATTTTACGGATATTGCGTCCTCTAGCACCAATCAAGCGTGAATGGACACGAGAATCAATCGTAATCTCTTCTTTGACTAAATCGTTAAGCTCGTTTACAATTTTCATGATGTCTTCTTTAGCTCTATAGGCGTTCTGCTCATATCCAGTAATGATTATCCGCTGCTCATCAGGATCATCTAGATATTAATAATTAATAATGAATAATGATAATACAAAAACAAAAGAGGTTGTTTTATTGTATATACTCTATTAATATTAATTAATACACAATTTATATTTCATGCAATAGCCCCATGTATTTTGACATGTTTAAAGCATCATTACTCAAAGTAATACACAAGATAAATTATTGGATGTTGTTGCAGAAATAGCATATTTACTGTTATTCTTTGTTTACGATCTCGGTTTAAAATCTTCTAACAAGGGCGAATTTAGGAGTTCTATTTGTTTATTCATAAAAGGTACAATATGAAAGTGCTTGTACATTTCAAACACAGTCGAACTTCCAAATATCAAAGCGCCAATGGACCATGAGAAAAATTCCCTACGGTTGATTCCCCTTAATCGAAACACATTGGGACTACAACATGAAGGATCTTTATTTAAGGATTCTAAAAGTTGTTATAAAATTATTAACCTTTCGTACCCGGTCGTTTTAATGTAAAATAACTAAAATGTTTCCCTGATTGACTTTAACAGCAACTAAATTATTTATTACAATTTTTTATTAATTGATGTGAATAATAAATTATTTGTGAATTGTTTGTTGCCTTACTTCGTTGAAATATAATAAATTAGTTAATGTACATTATGGAAATGTCTTTTTTTATGTTTTTATAATTTGCTGTTTAAGTTTCTTTCTTATTATATCTGAATTTTGAACAAGGGCAAATCTTCAATCCGTAATTTAGAAATTTGACCTACTTGTCGGCAAATTCTACTTTTGAATATAATTAGAAAACTACCGTGATAGTTTATTGTAAGGCCTGTATGATAGGCACAGAATTTTGTACAAAATGTTATTCAAATTTTTGTACAAAATGTTGTTCAAATTTTTGTTCAGGATTTTGTACAAAATGTTGTTCAAATTTTTGTTCAGAATTTTGTACAGCATTCTGAACAATATTTTGTACAAAATTATGTGCCTGTCATACAGGCCTTACAATAAACTATCACGGTAGTTTTCTAATTATATTGAAAAGTAGAATTTGCCGACAAGTAGGTCAAATTTTGTTCAAATTTTTGTTCAGAATTTTGTACAAAATTCTGTAAGACATGTAGTACCTACAAGGAACGGAATTTTGCACAAATTTTTGTTCAGAATTTTGTACAAAATTATGAACAACATTTTGTACAAAATTATGTGCCTGTCATACAGGCCTTACAATAAACCATCACGGTAGTTTTTTAATTATATTGAAAAGTAGAAT